>JAOZJS010001127.1:0-13902 GCA_025882695.1 Amerodectes protonotaria | reverse complement strand
TCTTCTTTTTCTTTTGTTTGATCGTATTATTCTCTTTGTTTGCTCACATTAGTCATGATTAAGGAATGATCAAATTTAAAGTTAGCCAAAGGTTGTGCGTGGGTGTGGATGTGGGTGTGTTCCGAAAAAAGGGATCTTGGATACCCGAGAAACTGTCGTTGTTGTTGCTACACCTCTCATTTCTCTCATTGCATGGGCCCCGCCTTCAGACTTTTATAGTCTACTGCTTATAGTGTATCGCGTCATCAGGTCAAGCCATCACTGGTGGACCAATCAGAGAGAGGACTGCACCTTCTTCTACTGTTTATAGTGAGCCTAGTCATCAGTTCAAATCATCGCAATGAACCAATCAGAGGGGAGAACGGTTGTTATAGGCGCGTCAAACATGCACACAGACACTGGTACTGTACTGGCTAAGGCTGATTTCAACCACAACAGCCAACAGCTATGAATGGGTTAAAACAAAACCAAAAGAAAGCGCTAAAGTACCGTTCAGGGCCCGGCCAAGGGTCGTACACAAAGGACGTGCGGAATATATATTTTTTTGTGTTTCCTGTCCCCCGGTGAAGGGTCGTACACAAAGGACGTACGGAATAGATATATTTTTTGTGTTTCCTGGCCCCTGGCTAAGGGTCGTACACAAAGTACGTACGCAATATATTTTTTTTGGTTTCCTGTCCCCGGTGAAGGGTCGTACACAAAGTATGTACGCAATATATTTTTTTGTGTTTCCTATCCCCCCATTGAAGGGTCGTACACAAATGACGTACGGAATATATTTTTCCCATTTTTTTACTATTTCCTGGCCACCAAAAACCAAAAGAATTTCAGCAGCCTCCAATAGCATAGCATCATCAAGGCTGATGCTTGCCTTTGATTTTTTTTGCTTTGTTTTCCCAAACTATTTGGATCGGTCATATAAGCATTATCAATATAGATTAGCCTCATTTGTTTGTGTGTTGGTGTGTATGTTCCCTCTCATTCTCTCTGTCCTTCTCATTCTTTCTGATTTCCAATTCCAGTTCCATTTCCCCTTATTTGAGTTGTATCTTCTTCTTCTTCTCTTTGATTTTTTTTCTGGCCATTGTTGAAGCTCCAAAACTAGAACGAGAACAAACAAAACAAACATCGCTGCTACATTCGCTAATCACGACAAATTAGGCTAATGATACTCTCCGGTCCCATAGAAAGAGGAGTGTGTGTGTAAACAGAGAGCGAGAGAGAGACATTATAGACAAACAACGAGAACGACAACAATGTCATGTCAGATTCTTCTCCAAACAAAATTGTCATAGTGTGTAACACATGGTTGGTTTTTGGAATTTTTTTTTTGTTTTCGCTCGTTTCGCTTTGTTTTTCCGCTTTTCAGATTTTTTCGTTTTTCGTTCATTTCCATATTTATCATTATTATAATTCAAGTAAAAAATTGAAGATCGCTGTTCGAATAATAGTTTATTTAGCAGACCGAGACAGAAGCAAGCAAGCTAATTTCAATCATTGTTTCAAGTAGATACAACTACTACCAGAGTACTACTACTAGTACGGCTACAAAATTAAAAACTAAAACTTTTTCGTTTGCAAAGCGAGGAGGCGGAGGAAATAATGAGGGAAAGAGAGGAGAGGAGAAAAAAACAAAAGAGCACAGCATGCATGCATGCACGCACACTATTGGTGGGTGGTCGTTGTTGTTGTTGTTCATCTAGTAGGTGGTGCACAGTCAGTCAGTCCATCCACAGTGTGTCGCTCATCCAGACAAATCATTGTCATCGTACAATATTTGTTCATATAGCTCCGCCTTGACCATTCGGCCAGCAAAAAACCTTCCATTGAGTGCATCACGAGCTTTGACGGCTTCTATAATTTCGGGGCGGAGCAAAACGAAAAACAAAACGTCAATTAATTTGCGATGCAACACACACACGCACATACGCTCCTCGACCAATCAAATGAGGAGGAGGAGCCTGTTGGGCGCGCGGGGCTATTGTTCATTACATACCTGATAAACATGTAAATTCAACAAATATTTTAACAATTATCTCCGCCTTCTCTTCTTCCGATTGCCGTTCTTGATAAATAATAACTTTTTTAACTTGGCCATATTTTCCACATTCTTCGGTTACTTCTAATTCAAGATCATCATCAACCTGTTCGACTGAAACCATGTTTCGCAGAACGATTACTCGAGCCTTGGGGAAAACACGATTCGATTAGAACGATTATTTATGAATTTGCATCACCACAACGATCATCAACGCGACTACTTACTTCATTTTTTCTCATTAATTTATGCATCAATACTTGTCTTGCATTGGAACCTTTGATAACGACATTCTCCTGCTGTTGTAATGTTTGTGGTTCTTCATCTTTTTGCGTTTGATCACTTTCTTCGTCTCCTTCTTCTTTGTTCTTAGCCTGCTGCTTCTCTTCCATTATTGATGTTCGCCCATTATTATCATCAACGGCGTTGTTCGTTTGCGGCTGCTGATGGTGGCTGCTGCTGGAATTTTCATTGGAATTATTGTTGTTATTACTTTCATTATTGTTGTTGTTGTTGTTGCTGCTGTTGATGATTACATTTCCGTTCGATCCACCATTCGAAACATTAAATCGGCCATTTTTCAACAATGGCAACGTGGTCATCAATGTAGGCGGCGGTATGGTCAATAATGGAGCCGAACCAACCGAATTGGTATTGATGGTAACACCAGTTATCAAACCTGGTGCTGTCTGTGCGGTAACCGTTTGCGGTGGAAATGCAGAGAAGCCGCCAGTCGATGAAATATTAGTGATCGAACCAGTACCACTTGCCATTGCATCCATGGCTTGAATTTTGGCCGTGGCCGCTGCTGCCGCAATCGCAGCTGCTGTCGGCAATGATGTTGGAACATTTGGTGTGTTTTCAAAACAATTCGGCGGAGTGATCGCTATCCCCACACGCAAATGTTGTCCGGCCAAATCAAAGTAATTCATGGCCGATATTGCTTCAACCATTGATTGCTCTGATTCATATTCTGGAACACAGAAAATGAATGATAATAAGAAAATTATGCACCAAACCAATTCCATAACTTGATGGTTCCAACAAATATGTGAAACTTACCGATATAACCATAACCTTTATGTTTTCCAACTTGAGCTTGTGCCAGCTTACAAGAGTTTATCTGGCCAAACGCTTCGAATACTGACTTGATATCTTGTTCGGACAATTCAGGATGGATTGAAGCCACATAAATGCGGCTGTATGATTTTGCTTCATTCTGTATTTGCTCGATGATGGCCGCTGCTTGAGGCATATTGGATGGTCGACCAACTTTAATGTTCCTTCCGCCCATCATGAATCCGTTCATTTGTTCCAAAGCTAAATGTGCTGCTTCGGGTATTTCATATTCGATAAACGCAAAACCTTTGTGCTTCTGGGTGGTAGGATCCCAAGACATGTTGATGGTTTTTATAGGCCCAAACGGACTGAACGCTTGTCGTACGGCATCTTCTTTCAATTCAAAACTAATGGAACCAACATAAATACGGCACATCAAAACCAATGCCTGATGCCTTTGCAACGATCTTTGCTGCTGTTGTTGATAAGCAATGGTCTGCTTTTCTAATACTGATTTCAGGGACTGATCAACTGCATATTTTTTCGCTTTGGACACAGCTTCCTGTTGTTCGGGCGTCAAACGAACCAACGTGGCCGCAATAGCCGACGCTCTTAGAGCTCCAGGACCGGCAATCAATGGATAAGATTGCTTTACGGCCAACAGTTCCGCTTGTGGTATGTCATCTGTGGTAGGGCAAATTGGAAACAACAACAAAATTGAAAACAATTATTAATATCAAACATTGAACATTATCAAAATTTCTATTTCTCTTATTAAATACGAAATCAACAATCAAAAATTAAGATAATCAACAATAGTCAAAAAATGGACGGCCAATTCGAAAGGTGGTTTGAAATATTTTTTTAAGAATTATTATTATTAATAATATCAACACCAACATTCTGTAATACAGTACCACTTTTCAGCGACAAACAACAAATGACCCAAATCAGTTGTTGTCGTAAAACCAGAAAGTGACCAGAAGCACTTAAATTACTAAATTAATCATCATCATCAAACTAGGTGGAGAAAAAAAAGAACAAAAAAAATAAACAAAAAAAAGACAAGAGATATGGTCATTGAATCAAATCATTAGCAATATGGATTATTATGGATTATTTTTGAAGAACTCTTTTTTTTTTGTTGGTCGTAAATCCAAATCTTTTGTGGTTATTTTGTTTCGAAACGAAAAAAAATTACAACAACCCCCTGGGCTGAAAACGAGCGAATTTGGAACAAAAGATATTACATCTTTTTTTGTTTTTGTTCGTAAACAAAAACGATAATTCAACGATCAAGTTGTTTTTGTGCATTAAAGCATTTTAAGCATTTCTGTCTGTTGCCGGTCATTTTGTTCAATTCTGTAAAGAGATTTATATTCTGTAAAAAAAATGATACAAGAGAAAAGAAGAGAGAGAGAAGAGAGAAGAGAAGAGAGAGAAATGATAAAATGGATTATTATCATTAAAAAAATTTTCATTTAAAAACTTCATCACAATCATGAAACATGGACATTTGGACATTATTTAAACATCAACACAAAAACATCATTCTTGAAACACATCGTGTTAATTTTCAAAGGAATATTCGAAAAGGAATAGTTTCAACAATCATCAATCATCAGAATACTTATCGTTCCTTGGGTATACAAATTTACCTTCTTTGGGTATCCGCATCATATCGATGCTCAGGCTGCTTTTAGAGTGGCTCATGGCTGGTGATGATGATCAACAATTTTGATGTAACCAAAAATATCAATTACCGAAAAAAAATATTTGAAGAATTCACCAAAACCGAAAAATAAAAATTGTCAACAACAACAATACCGAAAAAGACCCCAACAAGAATAAAGAATGAGCCAAAATTCATGAATGATGAAACCAACATTTTGGGTGGAAATAGCCGACCACCACGTATTCGAACATTTTGGCACACATGGATTTGTTTTGGGCACCAGAAACATTGGTTCAACATGGTTAAATACAAAAAATGGGTCATTTGTATCGGATATTCCGGCCGAGGATATTTTGGAATGCAACGACAAACTTGGTGAGTGTAATATTTTCAAAAAATGTCTTGAACATGTGTGATAATTCGTTTTATTTTTTCAACAAAAACAACAGCAACAACAAGGTTATTGAAGACCTTCCAACCATTGAAAATGAATTATTAAAATCATTCCTTAAATCCGGTATGATCAACGAGAACGAGTTCAATAATCCGAATACGTTGCGTTTCCAACGAGCGGCCAGAACCGACAAAGGTGTTTCGGCCATCAAGCAGATCATTTCCATGAATGCCCAAAGTGATGTTCAATCATTGTTGCCCAAAATCAACGAATCGCTACCCGAACATATACGAGTTTTCGGGGCCAAAAGAGCCACCAAATATTTTGATTGTAAGAATTTTTGCGATGCTAGAACCTACAGTTATTTGTTGCCTTCATTCAGCATTTGTCCATTGACCGAGATCACCACCGAATCGTATCGAGTGCCTAAAACAATCGTGCAGGAATTCAATGAAATTCTGGCCAAATATTTGGGCACACATAATTTCCATAATTTTACCTCGCAAAAAAAACCAACCGATGCCAGTGCAAAACGTTATATAATGAGTTTTGAATGTTCCGAACCGTTCATGTTGGACAATGGTAATAAGCAATTGGAATTTTTGGTTGCCAGAATCAAAGGTCAAAGTTTTATGTTGCATCAGATACGTAAAATGATCGGATTGGCCATCGCGATTATGAGAGGTTTCGCCGATCAAAGCACCATCAACCGATCATTCGGTTTGGATCGGATAGACATACCGATTGCTCCCGGCCTTGGTCTACTACTGGAAGATGTTCATTTTGAGAGATATAATAAAAAATTCGGCGGCGACGGTATCCACGAACCACTGGTATGGGATGATTTCAATGAAAACATACAAGCATTCAAAAATAAATTCATCTATCCGGATGTTGTGGATACGGAAATTCGGGAACGTTCTATGATGAATTGGTTGGATACATTGTCGTTGCACACTTTCGATGTAAGACATCATTCTCCGTTGGACCACCAGAATGGACAAGATGGAGATTGTGCCAAGAGAAAAATATCATCCATAAACGAGGGTGCTAATGATGATGATGATGTGGATAAAACGGATCAACCAGAATCCGGTGAAGCGAATTTGGAAGAAATGGATGAAAACAATGATGCTGAAACAATGGTAATGCAAAAAAAGATCAAAATCAATAACGATTGTAATGATTGATATTATTATAATAATTTTTTAATAAAATTAAAAACGATTAATCAAATCAACAATAGTTATAAATCGTGTATTGTACCAATAATAATAATATTAATAATAATAATTTGTGATGATAACAATAATATCGGATTTGTAGGAACACCACCAAGAAGAACAACATTCGATTGCACCATCTCATCTAATACAACAAAAAATTATCATCAGCATTTGGTCAACATAGGGTTAAAAACCGCGCACACTCTCACTCTCTCGCTCAAATAAAAATGGAATTTGAAAATTTGGCACTTTTTTTCAATCAAGCACTTTTATGATGAAAATCATGAACTCTCCAAGTCCTTTGATGATTTTCCGTGGTACTGAACGTTTCTTTTTCTCATCCAAACCATTCTCATAGTTAAGCGATTTGGCCAATTTACGTTGAAAGATTAATTCTGGTTGATAATCATCATCAACATCATCAATGATTTCGTTCAAGCCATCATTCTCTTGATAATGTCGAGGAATGTTCAACTTGTATTGCTGAATCAATTCGGACATGTCATTAACACCACTGTTCGAATCGTTGGCGCCACCTTTAAGCTTTTTCAAAAACATTTCCTTCTCATTCGGAAATAGTTTATCTTCTTGATTTGGTCCATTCTGGAAATCAGTTAGATTCATTGTTAGATAACGTGGTGCGAATATCAAATCACCAAGCAAATCTCGTTTGTTTTTATCATTCAATTCTTTACGTTGTTGTTTGCATTGTTGATCAGCCCAACGACAAATTGCTTGGTACACGTCCATTTCCGAAACAATATTAAGGGTGTCCCTGGATAGAATCAAAGTTGCCAGGTGATGATCAATCATGCTAAACTCATCCATTGCGATGATCTTGCCAGCATTTTGATCGATAACATTGAAAAAAACCAAAAACACTTCGGCAATCGTTTCGGACAATTCGTTGAACATTTTCGGATCGGTTGGATTTTGTTTCTCGAAATTTAAAAGCGCAAAATAGTTCTTAAAATACTTCAACATGACCAAAACATTCTCGTCGTTGCATTGATCTTTCAGGAATGTTAAACAAAATTTAGCCAAAGATATCATTGAGAAACGAACGGACATGACAAATAGTTTTAGAACATCCGGAACCGATTTGGTGTTCAGCTCTTCTGTATACACATATCTGTGAAGGATTGTGACGGAAACAAAAGAATTTTGTTTGAAAAAATTCAGCAAAAAAACAACATTACCTCAAAATGATCTGAAATGTCTTTGGATCACACCAATCAATACGAATCTCTTTGTTGTTGTTGTTAAGAGAATCGTTGAGAATGTTGCTAAAATAAACACTATCATTGTTTTTAAGGATTTCGGTGTGTGCCGGAAATCGCCAAAGATTATTCTTGTCTTGTCCAACCAAAAAAATAACATCAGCATTCTTTTCATTATCGAATAGTTCATGCCCGATGGCGGGCGCCGATGGTGGAACGGTGCTCATCGATCGGTTATAGCTAAGATCATTATCCGAAGGCGATCGGATTCTCGGAACGGGTGTGGTTGTTCGAGAAATCGAAACAGCGGATACTGGTGATGTTGTTGGTGGCGGTGCTAACGATGTTGTTGGCCAGTTATGGTTGTTGTTGTTGTTGTTGGTGGTTGTTGATGATGATGATGAACTCCACAATTGTCCAACAATAATTGATTGCAAACTGGACGAATTGACGAATGGTCCACCATTTAGTTCTTGTCGATCCGATTGATTGTGTTGGTTATTCTTCAAAATTTTGCTTTTGCTCATGTGGCCATTCGAATTAATGAACTCGTGACAGATCTAGGGCGGCAGACAAGTCCGACGAGACAAATAGAACAGAATTAAGAAGTGTTGTTATAATATTGCAATTTCGAATTTGTCGAAACTTTCGAATTCTTTTTTTTTTCGTGCTCTCGCTTTTCCTTCTTTTAGAAGCTTTTCATTCATTCATGTACCCTACATTATAACCGTGAAGAAGATGGAACTTCGAAATTTCGATCCTTTTATTAATCTAAAGTTAATCCAGTTCAACTTTGATTTAGATTTTGGCCAAGTCATTGTGTGTTCGGGTATTCGGGTTGGTTTCAAGGTATCACCATTGACATTCATTTTTCATTGTGTAAAATCATTGTTGTTGTGGCTGTTTTCGGAATAGATTTCGGATCTATCTTTCGGATTAGTCGAGATTGACAATCCCCAACCAGGTTGACAGACTCAAATCATCTTTGTTTCTGTCAACAACAACAACAACGACAACATTTGAATATTCCCTATTAGCCTTGAATTATGTTTCCCGAAAAGAGTTTGAAGACATTGCTACGCTCTTGAGTTATTTATAGAATGACTGATTGCAATCCGCAAGTTTATTATATTTTTTTTTGCGGTATTAACCGCCGAACAGAATTTCCACCCAGAATGTTGTGTAATCCTGTGATGATGGCCGAAACAACAAAAATAAGGCGGTGCCAATCATGTGATTTCGGGGTTTCAACCTTCAATATCAACCGAAGAATGCAATCAACAATCCGAACAAAAAGGATCGAATTCATTTTTTTTGGGATCATTGTTGGCATTTATCTGCGTAATCGGTACCGCAACCGAACAAAAGACAAACAAAGAGCACTACTTAGTGTAGTTGCATTCTGCTAGTAGCAAAGAATCATAGAATGCCCCTCACTCTCTTGGAACAACACTCTTTCTCGGATCTACTCTTATTTTTTTCTGCTGCTGCTGCTGCTGATGGTGCTGCATAGTCTCCAAAGTGGACCGTTGCTACTGCGCTCTGTGTGCGACGAAAACGCGCCTAGAATACAGGATTGGGCCAAGGCCATCGGGACATGTCAGGTCAACAGAATAAGAGGTCAACGTGTCGTGTATTCTTGGTTGTTCGATCGGTCAAGGTCATGGACACGATCCTCGTCTCTTGAGCACCAAGAACGAATAATGATAATATTAATAACAATACAACTTACTGGTTGGCAACATTGTGGACAAAATCCAGGATTGAAATTTGTACTGCAATGATTACAAGGTTTATGTAATAAATTATGAATCAATAATCCTGGTCTTTTCTTATGGTTGTTGGCCAATAAGCGTTCATCATCTCCTACTCCTCCTCCTCCTCTTGAATCGGTCGATCGGCGATCCTTGGACAAGGTGAACATTTTTCAAAAAAAAAACACAATTCTTCTTCCGAAACAACAAAACAACAACAAAAAACACAACAGCAAAAAATATCACGAATTTATCTTGTGGCGAAAACCCGTGTTGACGAGACGCGTTAACCGAAGCAAAAAGGCAAATGCGAAGGAAACTATCCACACGACAAGACGATCATCGATTGTGAAGATCCCGTAAAGGGGAAGCATCGACTACCGAACAACTACGACAACCAGAGTAATGTACTTTTTATCTGGTGCAACCAACAAAAACAAGGCAATGTGCCAAAAAAAAATTATTGCAAGAATTTTGAACACACCACCAACATATCTTCGAAAAGTAATAAAAAAAAACCTTCTAAAAGTAGCAGCGGCCAAGGAGCAGAGGCAAATCGGGATGGAATATGGGGAGTGGGATATGTGTGTGTGTGCCAACCGAAAACCCCTACCAAACGGCTCACCAAATGTCTTTGGCTTGGGAATATTGCATTATTCTGTGTGTGTGTGCGGGTGTTATATATCGATGGCAAGTTCCATCATTAACTTCTTCTTCTTATTCTTCTTCTTCTTTTATCTCTCTCTCTCTCTCTCTCCTAATTTTTTTTGGCCAACAGGACCTTTCAGGAGCAGCATCTACCTCTACCAATCTTCAAGATGGGAACATGCTCTGAAGATGGCATGCCTGCCTGTTGTCAACGTGATCGTCGTCGTGATTGTGGTTGTGGCCAAAGACAAAGAATCCGATTTGATGTTTCATGATCTCCAACACCGATGATGATGATTCATGATCCAGATCCAGAAGAATTTAATCCTTGAATTCTTGGATCTCGAGTCTCGAACCAGAATCCAGAATCCAACCGAAAAAACGGAATCGTTTTGTGACGACGTGACTTTTGTCGTCCATGTATGAACAGTTTTTATTGGACACGAAAGCGTGGCTTCACTGCGCAACGTGTAACGCGAAAAGCCCCCTAAAAGCAAAGGGAAAGAGAGGCGGAGCGAAAGATAAAAAGAGAGAGAGAGAGACGGAGAGATGAAGGCCATCAATGGGCCTAAAACTGTTGGACTTAAAACAAAACGAAACAAAACCACACAAGAAGAAAGAGAGGCGGACGAACGAACTAAGACGATGACGTTGATAGGCCACAACAGACTGATGCTGCATGGTGATTGGTCAATTTTGAATGTGCTGCTTTGTGTTAGAGTATTGTGTTGTGGTGTTCCTTTCTGTTCACACATTCATTCAATGGTCATCATCATTCTCAATAGTACACGCCTCTGCAAAGCACGCACACACACATACGCACCAGAAAATATGGTTGAACTTACTTGTTGTGTACGTGATGAGATGCATGGTGATTGGTCAGATTTTTTTTTGTGTCTGTTCGATTTTAGCAGGCGGAGCTTCCTTCATTCAAAATTCACGATTGATTGAACAGACAGACCAATCATACCGCGAAAAAACGCACGACGTAGCGCCATCTGTCGACAACGATGGGAACGTTTTTTTTTTGAAATTTTTTGATTTTCATATTCTGCTGATTGGTTAATGAGTGAAGTTGGTGAAGTTTATTGAGAAAGTAAAGTAAAGTAAAGTAAAAAGTTATTATACAAAAATGGGTGAGGCTATAGCTACAACGGTTAGGTTACACAAATGAAAATTTTTGCATTGTGAGAGTGACACAGGATTGTTTGGAACCGTAACTGGAAATAGAAGCGTTCACTGAATGCATAAACATGCAAATTTTCTATAATCCATAATCAAATCTATAATCATAATCCATTCAATAATCTTGTGTGGTTGATTAACCGCAATGATATGAAATCTGATTGAGGGACGTGAATTATATGCAAAAAATCTGCTTATTTCTGCTGAAGGTACCTTGAATTTATGAATTATTTTTAAATATTTGCGGTTGTCTTACACTGACAAGAGGCTTGGTTCGTCAATTGTTTAGAATCCCTCCTGGATCATTACTGAGCTTTTGATCTAGCCATATTTTTTCAATAATTCCTTCCATTTCCCTTGATACATGATCCAAGGACTTTTTAACTTCATCAAGAAAGGGGGCGGGATCTCCTAGCTTCTTCCAGTGTTTTTGTCTGACTAGTTTTCTTCAGTAGCAGTACTAATATTGTTTCAATTCATAGATGATGGAATTCAACTTTTCTGCCACCATATCCCTTGACTGAATATTGTCCCACCTCTTCTCGTCCATTAATTGTTCTTCCGCAACTTGTTCATCTTCAACAGATCCCACTTTTTTATATGATTGACATTGTTGGTTTGTCATGGGCTTGATTGATAATCCGGTTGGTCAACCTGTGCTGACGGGATAATCCTCCGGAAACTCTCTTGGTCTAATTGGTCTAACTGTCCATCGGTTCTGCAAATGCTACGGACGATTCAATCATTGAGTTTCAATGGATTGAAGATCACTGCTTCTTAATCCATGAATCAGTTAAATTTATTCTAAAAACATTCTTCCACAGCAAGTCTGGGGATGGCCGCCATTCTCCCCCAGTGGGTTTAGAACTAATCTTTCAACCCTTTGGCACTAGGCAGATTAAAAAAGATTAATCTGAATTAATCTTGAATTATGTTGCATGTTCTCTCGCATATTCTAACATCCTTTTCGATTTTGTGCTCCTTATATCCCTAACATCCGTTACATCCTCTCTCAGTGCTTTATCGCTTTCTATGTTCTTTCTGTGATAAGCGCTGTTGCAAATCCTGCGCGCGCACGCAGCAGCTAAAGCCTTTCCTTCAAAGCTTCAAAGACACACCTTCAGATTTTTATGATGTGTTGTTGTGTGATGTAGTGCGACGAGATGCATAATGATTGGTCAATTTTTTCTGTTGGTAGGCGAAGCTTTGCAAAAAAAATTTATGATTGAACAGACAATACGCGTATGACGCATGACGTAGCGCCATCTGTCGACAACGGTGGGAACTTTAAAAATTTTGATGATTTCCACATCCGATTTTCTGGCTGGTTGGTTGCTGCATTGAATGATTAAATCTGGGCAATGCGGATAGTGGTTGTCGCTTGTTATAATTTAGTATTATTACTATTTAAATATTACTTTTAAAAAAATTATAAATAAATTTCTTAAAAATAATATTTTTTTCTTTGGTAATAATAAACAACCAAGCTAACCACACTGCCAAATTATTGATCATTCTGGACGAACACTGTATGTGGGCGTGGATGTGGGTGGTGGAATCCTTCAATTTAATTAAAATTAATTAATTAACCAATTGAATTCAATTATTGATTATTATGTAACAACAATTAAATTATTATTAGCAATAAATTATCGAAACGGATTATAACACTGAAATTTGTTTTTATTGCGATTATTAATTGATTATTAAAAATTTAAAATCTCAAAAATTTAAAAATTTAAATTAAAAATACAAAACACACACACACAACACGACAAAGAATATGAAATTTCAAGCAAATACGGATGCGAAGAATCAATGGCCAAGACCTATTGCGCTCCAAATTGTTGCATTTACACGAGAGAAATGATTGAATTCAGATCACACAATCAAATTTGGAAATCAACCACACAATAATCTGAATCCAAAACGTGTAAATACAAATTTGGAACGTAACCAGTCTTAGCACGGGCGCGCTCAATTTCTCTCGCTCTCTTTCTGGTGGTCAATGTTGTTGTACGGCCACAGGCAACACAGGGGGAGTTTCTCGGAGCCCCAGGATCCGCACAAATAGTCCAAGAAAACGCCACGCCACAGACGGAAAACAGGGGGCGGTAAGATCCATGTAAAATTGAACCAACCAAATTTTTTCGTTGGAAAACAATGGCAATTATTATTATTTGATACTTAACTTTACCATCGGAATCGCACCAAAATTTAGAAAATCGACGACGACGACGACGACCACATCGACTCTCCGATCCGATTTTGGATTTGAATCCGAAAATCGTAACAATTACATCATATTTATATATAGACACACACAAAGGAAACGTCCGCCACATTCAACAGGATTAAACAAAGCAAAACGGACAGACGAACAAACACAAACACACACCAAGCCAATAGAATAGAGTGAAACAGAATACAGACAGGCAGACAAACAGAAACAATTAAGGTGGACAAGTTTCATCTGCGATCGATGGTTGGACATGAACCACCGGCGAAACCACGGAATGGACACGAAACACACACATACAGACATAGACATAGACCGTACGCGTTTTTGAATGGAAATGAGATCCAAAAACGACCTTCCAACCAAACACTTTGGATGAAAACTTGAAATAGAAACTAAACTGCTGACTATTAAGTTAATTAATATGATTGACAATCTTTCGACTGTCTGGAAAAGACAAGAAT
>JAOZJS010001126.1:0-13906 GCA_025882695.1 Amerodectes protonotaria | reverse complement strand
AATCTAATCTAATCTAATCTAATCACTTCAGTTAACTTTTTGGTCGCCAGATGGCAGCACTTGCGTTTAGTACACTTTTTGGTCACCAGATGGCAGCACTTGCGTTTAGTGCACTTTTTGGCCACCAGATGGCGGCAATAATACATCAAATTTTTTTAATTGTGAACATTCGAATATTCTGTTTGCCAGAAAGGGTTTAGTCAATCAAGGTCAGAGAATCCAAGCCCATCATCATCATGGAGATGATGGCCAGATGTGTGTGTGTGCATTGTGGGTTGTATTATCATCATCATCATTTTTTTCATTTTGTGAAAAAAAAAACTTGTCAAATAATTTTGTTCTGTTCAATAGTTGAACGATGGAATGGAAACACACAAGTGGAAGAGAGTCTATAAATGGAAGTGAAGAGCATCATCATCATAATCATCATCATCATTTTGAATAGGATGTTTGTTTGATTTCATCGTCTTGTTTGCAGAAACATTGAAGAATCAACCCTAGCACAAACACGCATCATCACAATCATCATCAAAAATAATGAGCGCTCATTTATCAAAAAAGATGAAGACGAAGACGATGATCAAAAACAACACGAACAAGGCGAACAAACAAACGAACGAACGAACCAGAAAACAAAATCCGCATCTTTTCCGATAATTGATGGCATAAGAACAGAAGATTGATGTGTATGCGTGTGTGCGTGTATGTGTGTGTTCTGCGCCTGTTAGCCTTTTCCAATAGGAATTTCATTCAAATTTATATCATGATAATTGAAACATCTGCACCATCACCATCTCATCATCATCATCATCGAGACTTCGGTCTCAATTTGGCAAGGGGCTGAAATTTCGAAACAATATTGTTATCATTTGTTTCATTGAAAAACAAAAAACATCGCCTAAAATTGATGTTAAAATAATTAAAACATCCTCGAACCAAAATGGTGTTACATCGTCATTTATGGTGTTGTTGTTGTTGTTGTTCGTTTCTCGAATGATGGTTGCTTGGTGGTGGTGGTGGCCACCAATAAAGCCGATCATTATCATATTTTTGTTTCCAGAGAAACGAGAGATAGAGAAAGGTCAAAAACCAACAATAACAACAAGCAACAAAAGCAACAAGTTGTTTGCGTCAACTCTTTCGTTTTTCGATCATCAAGCGGTGTGGGTGTGTGTGCGCAAAAATCATGCGTGTTCTCTTCTCAGTGAAATGATATGAAATGTAACAAAATTTGAATGATTCGAATACAGTACGTGTAGCAAAAATTTGTAGCAAAATTGTCTCGCTCTCGCAAACTTATCATCGATCAGCGTCATCAACATTTTCAAATCTTTGCAATGCTAATTGTTCGCGCCAAAAAACGTTTATGTTTCGCTCACCAATGTGCGCATGCCCATGCGCATGCGCATTCGATTTTTGCAAAAGTGTAGCAAATAATGTAGCGAACGGGAAAAAAACAAAATCGATGCCGTTTTGGCTTTCGGATTTTTCGGGTTTCAGCTTTATTTTATTTTTTTGAATTGTGAATTTTGGTTGGTGATGTTCTTCTTGTTCTTGTTCTTCTTCGTCGTCTTCAGTTTAGTTGTTCGCTTGTTGTTTTTCATCGAATGTTCATTTAATTAGCAAAAGAATTTATTTCAATCTTGAAACTAATCGGAAAGAAAACTAAAACAAAAAAAAATCTCCAAAAATACTTTGAAATTCAGCCTACGTCAGCAGCAGCTTGTATGTAGCATTTGTATTAGTACAAGTGTACAACACAAAATTAATTGATGAATTCTTCAAAAGGAATCTTCTTGTTGTTCTATGTTCTAGTGTGCAAGCAAAAATTAAAATTGGCTTTCACTGCATAAGATTGGCGCTAAAATTAAATACTACTACTGAATTCTCTCTCTCAATCCAGAACGTGTGTTGTTTCCCAAAGCCTTATTGCCGGTTTTTATTTTTTGGATGTTTATTCGGCGCGCGCCAATCAAGCGTGTGACACACACACATCAAGAATCCAAGCCAAATCCTGGATCATAAAAGCTGCCGTGTTGTTGTTGCTGTTGGTGGTGGTGGTGAATCATTCTGATTTCCGTTTTGGGGCCATTTTTTATGATTCGGGCGCCAAGTTACGCAACCAGTGCCCGGTTGGTTATTTGTGGTGGTGGTGGAAATATTGGCCATACCAATTTCGCGTCCACATATTTGTTTGTTCCAGAAGGTTTGCGGTTCTCTTCTTTTCGGTTTCTGCAAAGCCGCCGCCTACCTGTCATAATTTTCTTGGCTCGTTTCTTCTTATGGTGGTTCTCGAATAATAATGAAATCCAATAAAATGTAATAATGGTAATATCTCGACTAAACCTCTCTCTCTGTGTATGTGCCAGCCAACCAACCAACATAACAAATCAAATATTTACATTCTTCAACCCGAGGTTTTCATCTCTTTCTCTCTCTCTCTTTCTCTCGCTTCTTTATGGTGAGAACGAATATGCATACACACACACAGATCGTCGTCGATAAAAGCCCGAAATTGACAGATTGAGAATCTGGGATGAGAGAGAGAGAGAGCAAGGGAGCAAGGGAGCGACAATGCCCGAGAAAGCGGGAGCGAGATAATACTCGGATGAAAATAATATTTTATTTTTGCAAGGCTTCACCATCCAGCCACATCCAGCAATCCAGCTAGCCAGCCAGAGTGGTGTGCCCGAAACCAAAGAGCTAAATGTTGTTTTCGTCGTAAAGATGCTAATTGTTTGGCAGCTACCTGCGAGAGCGCTGGCCTGTGTGAACATCGATCGACCGACCGACAAAGCCGCGGCACACCGATGATCGGTGATCCACGATCGATGCATGCATGCATCTTCTCCACACCAATCCGTTCTTGTCTATTTGTTTGTCTGTTTGTTTGTGTAAATGTTTATTATGCAAAAATGCTTTTAGCGCAATGAAAGATAACATAACATAACATAATTCATTGCAAATAACAATTGATTTAGTTTGATCATCATCACAATCATCGAACTTTGTATTTGTGTGTGTGTGTTTGCGTTAGTGTATATGCATGTGTATAGTGGGTGTGGTAGGGCGTGTCCCAGATGTATATCAACCGTGCGCATATGATGATGGATGCCCCGCCCACCCTCTCGGCTTTACGCCCATCCCATTTCACTCTTCACCTGTAATAAATATTTGCATACATAGGTCAAATATTTACCTGTTCATGTCCAAGTGTGTGTGTGTGTGTGTGTGTGAAAGGTATTATTATTTGTGTATAACATTGTCGTTTCTCTTTTTTGATTTTTAGTTTTCATTTTTTTTGTTTGTTTGTTGTTGTATTGTTGTTTCCAGGCCAAGCAAGCGAGTGTGTTCGGGCGCGAATCATGGACACAGTCGGCTGGATTCCGGTGCAACAGGTGTACAACAACCAGAGAAAGCAATTAAGACCGTTAGAATCATTATTTAATTATTGGAGCATTTAAATCATCATCATCATAATTTGTTTCGGTTTCGTGTCGTGGATCCACTAGTGGTGATTGTGGTGGATCCACTGGTTCCACTGGATTCACTGGATCCATTCCAAAAAGGCGTCCGTCTGTCATCATCATCATCCACAGTTGACTGCCGTTATCTCTTCACCTTCTATATTCTGTGTGTGTGTGTGTGTGTTTCAGTATTTGGTTGTCAATATTAATAATAATAATAATAATATTGTCATTGATTATCCCAAGTCCCCATTGATGATGATGATGATCAGGTCATAGCAACGGTAGCTGATTAGGCGTGCGTTCCAAACACACACACACACACACCGAGCTTTGGATAGTTGGAGCATGTATTCTCTCTCTCTGGGTGTACAAGCGTTTAGGTGTATCGCTCTCTCGGTGTTGGTTGGAGAGAGAGTGAATCGAGTACTGTCATTTAAATATCGTCTATTTTTATCGAAAACGTTTGGATGTTATTATTATTATTATTTTTGGTATGTTGATGATGATGATGATGAACTAACTTACACAAATACAGGCAAAGTAAGCGAGAAAGAGAAAGAGTTGATGAAAGTGGCTGTTGGCCCGATGATGGATTCTCTCATGATCCTCATCATCATTATCACCATCGTTGACAGTGGCAATGGTTTGTTGTTGTTGATCGTCGTCGTCGTTCTTCTTCTTCTTCTTCTTCTCGGACACACACACACCTTCTTTGAAATCATATTGCATATTGCATCCAGGTGTGTGGGCGTGTACAGGGTGTGTATGTGTGGGTGCGAGTCGATTTGAAAACGATTGACGATTGATTCTACAACCTGTTGCTCCCGGTTTAAAAGCCGGATACACAGGTGTCCCTTCATAGATGTCGTTATCAATTTTTTTTTGAATCGTGGAATTTTTAAAGATGATTTAAAATAGCTTCCGATTATAATGATGATGATAATGGTAGTGATGATGATTTTTTTCTCTCTCTTTCGCTCGCTCTCTCGGTGTGTTTGGTGGTTTGGTGTGTTTGGTGCTGGTTTCTATGTGTGTTACCTGTATTTGTTACCTGTCATGATCACTAAGGTGATAATTTTGGTTTTTTATATACCTTTCTTCTTCTAATTATTAATAATGATGTTGTTGGCCCGTTGTTGTTGTTGTTGGTGGATGGTTTTCGGGTTGTGCCAGCACTGGGCTGGTCGACATCTTCTTAGCTTTTCTTTTCTTTTTTTTAATCGGGCTGTCACTGTTGTTGTCATCGTCGTCTCCGTTATCTGGTGGTCTCCGCCGTCGTGGTGGTATCGTCGTCGTCTTGGTCTTGAACGACCTAAATCAATTATCCTCATCCCGATCATCATCATTGTTGTTGTTAGTATTAGTATCGTCGTACTTCTCGGGAAGAATAAGAAGAAGCGAAGGAAGTGTAACAGTAAATCAGTTAACCTCACCTATCCTAACCATTTCCATTTAACCTAACTTAGACTAAACTAAAAATTTTCAACCTAAACCACATATTCCATTTTTTTTGACAAAAAAAACCTCAAGAGTTATTGCCATTTCACCTCACTCTCTCGCTCTCTCTCTCTTCAGTTTGATGATTGGATTTGGTTTGGTTTGATTTAGGTTTCATCGATGTAACTCTGCGCTGGTTTGGTGTGTGTAAGTGTGTATCTATGACACTCTCTCCTGTTGTATATCCCCCGCGGATGGCCAATAATATTGGCTGGCATGGCTGGTTGGTTGGTTGGCTGGTTGGTGTTGATGTGCCGTGCGTTGCAACTTGTTGAAGATGAAATGCTTTCACACACACACTGGTACATTACAGACATTTAGATTGAGACATAGACAAACATTCCATTTGTAGAGAAAGTGAGAGAGTGAGAGAGAGAGAAACGTTTTGATCAAAACAAAAAAAAATTATTCTATCAAATGCAATATTGCCATTTTCTGATGTTGATGATTTTTTTTTGTGTTTCACCATTCACCATTGGCCCAAAATGTTTTCGGTGTTCTGTTCTGTTCTGTTGTTGAATGCTGCTCAGGGATAGCATTAGGATGCTGATATTCCGTGCAATGGTGGTGTGGTGTGTCCATATTCGGTCACACCAATCAATCAATCAATCAATCAATCCATGATTGGATACATTAGTGATTCCCAATATCCGATATTGATTGATTGATGGACTGACTGACTGAATGAATGAACACCATTGCTATACATCGACCAATCCATCATTGACATATCCGTCGCTCATTCTCGATTTTGCATCCCGCCCTTTAGGGGTTAATTTCGAGGGTTAACTAATAGCAACCACAACAAAAATTAACCCTTTTCTATCCTTTTTTCTTGTGTTCGTAATTTGATCCACCATCTTAGCTCTCCAAGATTCATCTTAGATCAATGTGGGCGTTGTTTTGGTGAAACAAACGCACTAAACGTTGCCATTTACATGTGAGATCTCATCTCATCCATCCATCCATTGTTCATCATGTCATCATCCGTTTCCGCTTTAGCTAAAAGCATTGTTATAATATTGATGATCATGCCATCAACTTGGATCGATGCCAGCAAGATGAAACGACGCCCGAAGGCAGGTTCATGGCAATCAGCATTAGCGGTACCATTACCGGAACCTATAGATTCTGGTGTACAAATATCCAGCATCAACAATTACGATGATTATAAAGATGATGATGATGATGATGATGTTGGTGATGATCAAACTACATTCCATTATAATCATATTGGGCATCCAATCAACAAGCCACCACGCCCACCACTATCATCACCACCTGTTGCACAAAAATTGGATGCCGGCCATCGATGTTGGTTGAACGAAACCACCACCGACGATGAAGGCCCGGAAGGCCCGGATTTGCATTGTAAAGATGGTCTACAGTGTCGGATCATTCCGCCGGATACGGAAACCTCGTATGGTAAATGTATCCATGTGGATTGTAGCCCGAATTGTCGCCATAATCACACCCTGAATGGTGGTTTGGCATTACAATGTCCAGATGATAGTGATTTGGAATTACGTTCCATCGAGATGAATGGCCAAATTTGTTGTTTTCGTTAGTAAGTTTTGATTGGTTAACTGGGCGGGGGGGAGGCGACCGGAAACGGATGTGTTGATTTGTTATGTAATATTCCCCGTTATAATTATAGCTGTAAATGTAATCAATGCGTGGAGAACCGAGAAAAATGCAAACGTGGCTACATAAAATTGGAAGAATCCAATGGTATGCCTGGAAGATGCTGTGATCGTATAAAATGTTCTCATGTAACCCTGCGTAATTGTACTGGTCATGAGAATCAAACATTCGATTCGGGTGAATCATGGCATCGTTCCGATGATTGCCACCGGTGCAAATGTATCGATGGTGTGTGGAAATGTGAAGCAATCGAAAATTGCCCCCAAGAATGTTTGCCACAAAATTCATCCACGATCCATTTGAAACCGGATCAATGTTGTCTTCCCTGCAAAGGTGGGTACTGTGTAGCACTAGCCTTTTGATGATGGTCGTTTGTGAAGGATTTTGAACGATTTCTTGTTGTTTCGTTTTGTTGTGGGTGTGTTCGTGGTCAATGACGCCCCACCAATAGGATGTATTTATGAGGGGAAAAAATATGAACATCAACAAAAATGGTTAGATAATGATTGTAGACGATGTGAATGTAGAAATGAAAAATATGTCTGTGATATTGAATTTGGTGGACCAAAATTCTGTGATCGCCCTTGTACAAAACATGAGAAACGTGAATGGCACAAAGATCAATGCTGTGATAAGTGTCAATGTCAGCTGACAAACTGTTTGTTTGGCTTCAAGATCAACCAAACGGATGGTACCAAATTATGCCAATGCCAAGAAGAAGAAGATGAACAGCAACAACAACAATCTTCGATTGATAGCACCACCACATCGGCGTCGGCCAACAACAACAATTCATCATCGGTGGACCAGTTGAATAATTGTGAAAAACAAGGTAACCAACAAACGTTCCAAAAGTGACTTGATTGTTGCATGTGGGTGTGTCTGAATTTCGATCTGAATTTCCCAATTCCACAGATTTGAATGATATCCTTCGGGTGGTTGTGATCGTTTCGGCAGTGATAATATTTGGAACAATCTGTACGATCATATTGTCATTCTATTGCCATTATCCATCTGGACATCATCGTAGAAGAAACGCCTACAACAAACGCCTACAAATGAAACAATCGGCCAACACGGCAAACAATTCAACAACAATGATCAACAATGATCGAACAACATCGAGTACCGTAATAACATCGTATGGTGGCGCAAGTTATCCAGAGGATGATGATGATCCAATAGAATCCAAGCTAATGTTGGATAAACCAGACGTGGGAGCCAAGATGGAAGAAATGGACCACGAAGAAGAAGAAGGAGAAGAAGAAACAAAGATGATGGATCGCTGACGACCGGTCGGTCTTGTTCCGGTGGTCCGATCCCTATCCGATCTCTAGTCACCACACCCACATCCTCCCATATCCTCACACCCACCCGCCCACACCCCCTGGAACACGTCGCACAATCCTGTGAACTCATTCATTTAAACAACCGCAACCGCAAACGACAGAAATAAATCATTTTTTGATCAAATCAAATTTGAACCGGAAACAGTGGCGCCATCTTATGTCTTAGAAATGAATTTGACATGCAAAAAAAAATTATGATGATTATTATTCGTATCCTTCCTTCCTTCCTTCCTTCCCCTGTTTTAATTTCTTGATAAATTTTGTAATTTACACAATTTGGATCTTATCGTTTTATAAGCCTGGAAAAAAATGTTCCATAAAGATAACCAAAATTTAGATTTTTGTACACTTTTCGTATTCAATAATTCCATTTGGTAGAAAGCTTAAGCTCTCTATATTTATGATGATCGCATGTATCACATCGAGGGTTATAATAGCAATGTTCCCAGGAGCGCATGTCCAGCAGTGGAGGTGTTAACCACACACACAGCCACACACGTTACGCTTTCTGCGTGGTACCTACGTTTACGTCCATGTACGTCCATGTACGTGTCGTCGTACGTATTGGCTAACATCAAGACCAACCCACAATGTAAAACCACAAGAGAAGAACGGATCGATCAACCAAACACATAGGGCCTGTTAGGGAGCGGTTTGTAATAAAAGAAAGAAAGAACTAGTGAGAAATATTAAGAAATAGTGGGCATGACGACCGTCACCGGAACGGAGTATCGATTAGACAAGGTTTATACACGATAAGTTTCTAGCGAGTGTACCACCAGTGTATGAAATATGGATTTTGGAATTTTAGAATATTATAATGGCCCGGTATAATAAATTATGTTTGTGGTTGTATTTCCGTTTTTTTATAAATAAAAAATAAAGGTTATAAAGGTTGTTCTACATTTAAATTGTGGACATTCTCTCTTGTTGGGCACTGATCGATTGATTTATTGGGGGCTGTGGCTCGACAAGAATTATGAGAATTTTGTTATGGTTGTCCTTTTGAATTTCTTGGTTTTAAACTGTTTTGGAAGAAAAATTAAAGAATCAATTCGTTTCCGACATTTCACTAGCTTTCAGCTTGTCGTTCAGTTGTTGAAAAAACAAGCTTGTTCAACAACACCAACAACTATTTCCAGAAAACTTCGAGATGAATTTCCACTGGAGAACATTGTGCAGAAGCCTGTTGAAGGAGATTTGTGAAAAAACCGATCAACAACCATGGTATCGAAACATACAATTATACGGATTAATTCTCTTGATTATCTGGTGGATCCGAGTGTTATTGATGATCGCCAGCTTCTACACTGGCTTGACCCGATATTGGTATTTGGATCCATTCGGTTATGCCATGTATCATCTACAGCCAAAACTATTTCCATCATATCTGATGGCCAATTGGACCATGATGACGGTGCATATCCGGCTGGTCCGGAAGCTATTCTTCAACCGTGTCCATCAATTATCGTTTCAATATCCGTACGATATAATCGTACGAAACGTTGAACAATATTTGGATTGTCATTGTTCCCGGGAACAGTTCGGACAGCTTGTGCGAAGCAAATTCGCAAAACAGATTGCCATGTTGAAAATGTGGTTCGGTGTCCCGTGGTGGTTCACAAAGATCCGTGAACCAATCGAACGGCTCTACTTCAAAGAACTATCGTGTGTGATTTTTTGGCAAAACGAACATCTGAATTGGAACAAGTTTGAACAAACCAAATTGGAAGTGATGACCATGATATCACATGAGGATAGAGCCAAATTGGCACGTATGGTAATAGTATGGGAATTCTGCACATTTTGGTATCTTCTAGCTCCAAGTAAGTTAAATTTTGTGCCCTGAAGATTTGACTGACGAATGATTCGGAAACGGAAACCACCTCTTCTCCACCACTACCACCACCACCACTACCATCACCACCATAGTTCTGTTTTCTGCCTGCTTGGCGCTGTTTTACCGCCACGTTTTTCCCAACAATACCTGGATGATCATAACCATTGTTCAATCATTACCAACAGTCTATTCAATCATGCAGATTGCTTCATTATTAGCGTTGATTGTATGGTTGACATTCATCATAGCGGATAGAATCATTTTGAAACAACTTCATTCTAAATTGAGAATTCTGGTGCGGAATTGTTCCCGAAGAATGCGTTTGAGAAGATGGCTACGTGGGGATAATCTTACCACCAACGAATTGTTAAGTTTGCTTTATTGTCATCGGTTACACGGGACCATATGCATCATGTATATGATCGTGTTCAAAGAATTATTCAGTGAAATATTATTATTGTTCTATTTCACCGGTATACCGTTCAATGCATTATGTATATTATCGGTGAACAATGCCGAAGTGTTTGGCGTGGATTATTATATGATTTATTCCATATCAATCTTTCATACAGCATTGATGTTATTGTTTTCGTTGGCATTCTCCAGTCAAACCAAACGCTTGCATAATATCAAACCACATTTGGTAACGATAATCACTGCATTGAATCAAGACAGGTGGTTGGACATCAAATTAAAACTGAACGATCTTTTGTATCGTTTGTACCGTGGTAGACAATATGGTGCTTACATTCAATTGATTGGAATCGTTTCACATCGATTAATTCTGGAGGTATTTGGATAAATATTACCATAAGTGTGTACTAAACAATTTTTCGATACAAATCTAGATGATCGGAACCTATGTTGGATTCGTTATATTCTTTGTTACACACTTTCCAGACATTTTCCATTTGTGACCAAATGCAAATTTGAAATTTGGATTGAATAATTCGAATCACCGATAGATGGCGACATTTCTATTACAATTTTCAGGTAGTTTGTTTTTCAAGAAAACTAACTAAAACTCTTGTCGATAGAGGGCAGGCAATGTAGAAACTAGCCTATAAGAACCGTCTCTGATTGGTCCAATGCGATGATCTGACCTGATGACTAGACATACACTATAAACACTATAAACAGGCGGAGAAGGCGTATACCTCTCTCGCTGATTGGCCGAATGTGATGATTTGACCCTATGACGAGACACACTATAAACAGCATAAGAAGGTGTATCCATCTTCTCTGATTGGTGCAATTTTTTCTGGTGCACCGCATAAAAGGGAAAGCCCACTGCATATTTAATGGAATTTTCAAGTATTAACTCAAATCCTTGTCGCTAGAGGGCAGGCAAAGTCGAAATTAGCTTTAGCTTCGATTTTGCCGTACCAATACGAATACCAATCGTGTGTAAAATATAAATTTTGAATTTAATGTCCGTCTAATGAATTATCATTTGTGTGAAAATTTTAGCTCGAAATAAAAGTCTTGAAAACATTGTAATTCTCAGAATTTGTTAATGTGGATTCTATGGAATCCAGAGTTGATAAAAAAATATGATAATTTAGTTGTTATGAATTTTAGGACATAAAAGTGGAAAAATACAGGCGACCAACCAAACTTTACCCGACATTCGGATAGTAATCTTGTGTGAAAACCATTTCATTTGTAGAAAACTTCGCAATGAATATTCACTGGAGGACATTGAATAGAAGCCTTTTGAAAGAGATCTGTGAACAATATGATCAACCATGGTATCGGATCAAACATTCATTTGAATTGTTTCTTTTGATTACTTGGTGGATCAGACTTTTATTGATGATTGTCAGCTTCTATACTGGCATCAGCCGATATTGGTATTTGGATACATTTGGCTATGCCATGTACCATCTACAGCCAAAACTATTCATATCTCACTTGATTGCTTGGTTAACAATTATTAGTTTGATAATTAGAATGATCATAAAGCTTTTCTTCAATCGTGTCCATAAACTATCGTTTCAATGTCCGTACGATATAATTGTACGAAACGTTGAACAATATTTGGATTGTCAATGTTCTCGGGAACAGTTCGATCAGCTTGTTCAACGCGAATATCCGAAAATGTGGTTCGATGTTCCCTGTTGGTTTTCATCGATTCGTGGGCGGATTCAGCGGCTCTACTTCAGGGAACAATCATGCTTGATTTTTCGGAAAAACGAAAATTTAAATTGGACAAAATTCAAAAAGACCAATTTGAAGGTGATGACCATGATATCGCATGAAGATAGAGCCAATTTGGCTCGTATTGTATTACAATGGGAATTCTTCACTTACTGGTATCTTATGATTCCAAGTAAGTTGATTCCTGTCTGAAGATTTGAAACTGATCGTTTTATTTTTTTTAATTGAAATTCCGTTCAGTTCCGTTTTCTGTTTGTTTAGTGTTCTTTTACAGGCATGTTTTTCCTAATAATACTTCGATGGTCTTATTTTTGGTTCAATTCTTACCAGCAATCTACTCGATCATGCAGATTGCTTCATTATTAGCATTGATTGTATTAATGGCATTCATCACAATTGATAGAATTATAATGAAACAAATTCATTCTAAATTGAGAATTATAGCCAGTAATTGTTCAAAACGGATAGCCAGTAATTGTACAAAACGGATGCAATTTAGAAGATGGCTACGTATTGATAATCTTAATATTAACGATTTGTTTAGTTTGCTTTATTGTCACCGGTTACATGGAACGATATGCATCTTGTACATTATTGTGTTCAAAGAATTATTCGGTGAATTCATACTATTGTTCTATTTCACCGGTATCCCATTCAATGCAATATGCTTATTATCGTTGAACAATGCTGAAGGATTTGGCGTCGATTTTTATGTTATTTGTTCACTATCAATCATTCATACAGAAGTGATGCTATTCTTTTCATTGGCCTTCTCCAGTCAAACAAAACACTTGCATAATATCAAACCGTATTTGGTAACGATAATCACTGCATTAAATCAACCAAAGTGGTTCAACATCAAATTAAAATTGAACGATCTTTTGTATCGTTTAATTCGAGGTAGAAAATATGGCGCGTACGTTCCATTGATCGGAACCATTTCTCATCGATTAATTTTAGAGGTATTTTTCCGAATAATACAATGGATTTTCTTTACTTTCTTTCATCTCTTTTTTTCGGATTAAGATAATCGTAGTCTATGTTGGATTTATTATATTCTTACTTTCACACTTTACAAATATTTTTCATACTAATTTAAAATCAATTGAATAAAGCTAATCACCGATAGATGGCGACAGTTGGTTCCTGATTATTGATTTACCTTTATAATTTTCAGGTAGTTGTTTTCAGAAAATAACTAAAACTCTTGTCGATAGAGGGCAGGCATTGTAGAAAATTAGCCTATAAGAACCGTTTTGCAGGGCTCTCTGATTGGTCCAATGCGATGATCCGACCTGATGACAAGACACACACTATAAACACTATTAACAGGCGGAGAAGGCGTATTTAGCTCTCGCTGATTGGTCTAATGTGATGATTTGACCAGATGACGAGACACACTATAAACAGCAGAAGAAGGTGTATTCATCCTTTTCTCTGGTGCAATTTTTTCATGTGCGCTTTTCTGTATAGAACTAGCTCAAATCCTTGTCGATAGAGGGCAGGCAAAATCGAAATTACCTATAGCTTCAAACGAATACCAATAGTGTGTAAAATATAGATTTTGAATTTAATGTCCGTCTAATAAATTATAATTTATGTGCGTATTGTAGTTAGAATAAAAGTCTTACAAACATTAAATTCCCAAAATTTGTAAATGAATATTCTTAATGCAATGATTGATTGATTTGTTGTTATATGGCTTTTGTTTCGAAGCAACAGAATTTATAAAAAAAAATTACGAAAATTTCAGTGTTAGGAATTTTAGAACATAACAGAGAAAAATACAGGCGAGAACAAACTTCACCCGACACTCGGATAGTAATCTTGGGTAAAAACCATTTCCAGAAAACTTCGCGATGAATATTCACTGGAGAACTTTGAATCGAAGCCTTTTGAAAGAGATTTGTGAACAATATGATCAACCATGGTATCGAATCAAATAT
>JAOZJS010001125.1:0-13919 GCA_025882695.1 Amerodectes protonotaria | reverse complement strand
AATTCGCGGAAAGCAGAAAAGGAACCGAAGGGCCTATGGGCTGTTCATAAATGTTGTAATAAATCAATCAGGAAATGCATTAAAAATAGGAAGGAATTCTTCTCAGCGACACACACACACACGAAACAAGAAGGCGAGACAGAGAAAAAGCAATTTCCAAGCACATTTGCATTTCCATCACCATGATGATTGAATTATGTTCTGTCTCTCTCTTTTATTTTTATTTGGATTTTTAAGTTTTTCAACCTTGCCTTCTCCCGGACGGTGATTGGTTGGTTAGGTTAGCTGGTTGGTTGGCTAGGTTGGTTAGATTGGTGACAGTTTTCAAAAGTTTCTGTTTTTCTGTTTTTCGGCTCAACCTGACCTCCAAGCGGATCCGCCGGATAATTATCCCTATTCGGGTTACACACATTGGAGCCCAGATTCTCAGTGTGTATTATTCTAGGCTGCAATCTCTCATTGACGAAGAATAAGAAGAAGAAGAAGAATTTCCTTCAGGAACCAAGTGGAACATGCTGCTGGTGCTGACAATCATGGTACTCTCTGGGCACCATTGCGCCTTACTGATACTGATGGTGCCAGGATAATAATTGAATTACAGAGAGTTTCGGAGACACATTTCTCTCGCTCTATAATAAAAGTGATATTGATCGCTTATTGCATAATACTCCAAATATAATAATAATAATAATAATAATAATAAGGAAACGGTTAATTTCATTTCTTCAAGCATTTTCTCGAGCTGGATTCTGAAAACGAAACTGAAGCTGTCAAATAACTTTTCCTCCTGGTTCCTGGTTGTTCGTTGGCCGTTTGACGCCAGGAATTGTTCCTTCGCTGGTTGTTGTTGTTGTTGTTGGCGCCTGTTTATCTCATCTATTCCATGTGTGTATGTGTGTGTGCCACAGAATAATGATGAAGAATAAATTGGGCGCCAAGAGAATGCGCCAGAATACAGCCAGCCTCGGCTCCGTACAAAAGCTTCAGGCCGTATTTCATTTTGACCAAAAACGAAAAAATAGGCAACAGCACCTAGTGACATTAATGACAAGTGACGATCATCATCATCATTGAATATTATATAACATCGGGACGGGCCCGAACGACCAAGAAGAACTCGACGTCCAAATTTTCTGGCGTGTGTTCCAGAAACACCGCCAACAAGACCTGCAAAAGTACCACCCCCACCCCCACTAGTACCGTTACCTCCCACTCCCGCCCCCTTCTGGCAAAAAAACGGGGCAACCAAAGCCGAACGAGATGATATGTTGTCGTCGTCGTGGACATCAAAAGATGTTCGGCTAAAACTCAATTAAATTTCGTATCTTCATGGCGAAATGGCCAATTTGAGGAATTTGACTTGAATTATCTTCTTGTTCTTGCTCTTGTTGGCCATGGCGACGATCATAATGATGTTTTACAGGGCGCGATTGCGAGCCACCATCAAGCTTATTAAGTTGTTGTTGAATACCAAATATCGAATAAGCGAGCTAGCAAGTTGTCTCCTGACCATCATCACCTATCAAGAGCCTTGCTTGGAGCCTTCAATCATCATTATTATGGCCTCGCACAGGTAGAACGATGCGGATGATGATGAATATGCTTCACAAGCAGATTATGATCACAAATAAGCATCTATCGTGTGCCATTGTTGCCACCAGAATCATTATGGTCGATGAATCCTCGAGATGATTCGAGGGCTCAAGAACAGAAGCGGCCACCAATACACGGCTATTGACAATCCATAATAATAATAATCTTATATAATAATAACAATAAATTATGTAATTTGTCAATTTCGAATGATGATGGTATTGTGTAATACAGAGAGGGGAAAAGAGGAGAGAGGGGGAAAAACAAGAATATTACATCACACACACACACATTACGTAACACCACAGATAGAGTGATAGAGTGATTTGGCCAATAAATAATCAATCAACAAGGAAGACGATGATGATGATGATGATGAAGATTGAGATGGAGGAGAAGAAGAATCGTTCCAATCACCACCACCACCATCACCACCGCGGCCGCTACCTTTGGAATTGATTGTGCACGCGACTTGCAATACGAAACGATTATTATTATTATTATTATTAAAACATAACTCAACTTGAGAACCCTTCGAACGACGAAGATGATGATGGTGGTGGTGGTGGTGGCGGTGTTGATGGACACACACAACACCAGGTAAGATCGATGCGAGCTGCGAACAACAATCGTTCGTGAAAAATGTAATTCAATGATGATGATCAATCCTCGTGGATGGTGATTAATCATCGGCTCCGGCCATCATTGGCCGAAGCGGACACCACCACCACCACCGTTCGATGATCAGTTGGTCTTGGATTCCATATCTTCGAAGCTGTTTTTTGAAGATTGTGTGTGTGTTTTGAAATCCATGAAATTAACATGATGATGAAGATGAAAACAATTAGAATACCTGTGCGCGAGGTTGTTGGCTACTTAATTTCGACGCCACTACTTTTAGAAGAATAACTTGAATAACTGGAACACTGTAATATGGATGGATGTTTGTATTTTCGTTTTGTTTTTCGCGCGCGCTTGTCTTCCCGCCCCGCGCGCAAACATCATCGATCATAATCAAATGTCTTTGAATGGGGAGGAGCCTCCTTCTCCGCCACCACTAGCTCCGCCTGATTTCCATCTTATTGATCCCACCTCTTCATGCTCCCCCTACTGGTTATAGACATACACACACACAGCGACACACTGTGTCAATCCTATCCGATTTTTGATTGGCGAGCCCCCATGCGACTACTTTTCGAATATTTATTTATTCATTTTTTGTTCATTGTTTGTTTGTTTGTCGATTTCGGGATCCACTTGGATCGAGTAGCGCCTGGATTTCAGGATCCAGGAACATGGAATCCATGGCCACGGGATTCATCAATAATCATTTTCGGGATCTGGCAGGAGCCATACGCGAGAGAGAGAGCGAGAGAGAGCGAGAGAGATTAATTGTATATTGATTCACGTGATCTCACCAATGTGTATCTTCACCATGTGTGTATGTATAATATATCATCTTTTGGCTCCCGAAATGGATTCCAGGATCCCAGGATTCTAGGTGTGTGTGTGTGTGTGACAGTGAAAGGTCAACCACAATCCCCGGGGGGGGATAAGGAGGGGCAAGGTTCCAGAAAACGATTAATTATAAGATTCTCAACAACAACAACAACACGACAATAATAATTTTGTCACTGGATCATGGCCCCTACCGGCCGGCAGGAGGAGGATCCACGGATTGCGTAATACCACCCCTGCCACTACCACCACCCTCTATTGTTATTATTATTGATTCCGGATTGGTTATTGTTGTTTGTCCGGGTGGTGGCGGCTACTAAATATACTTGTCATTTCATTATCATCATCACCAAGAGCTTGTCATCAAGCTTTCACAAAGCTTAGTTTCAATGTGATTTCCATTGTTGTCCTGAGATAGATAGTTAGTCGGTGGCAAATTCCTCCCGGACGGATGACGATGACGGATGATGTTGGGACCTAGGGGGTACCGTAGGGGGTGCCCAGGGGTTATTCGCCGGTACCGGCAAGGTCTTCACAAATCGAAAATCAATCAAAATTAACCCCTCGCACACCCGTCAATCACTTAATCACCACCACCAGTCAAAAACTCTTGTCGTTGTCCTTGTGGTCCACGCGTTCTTGTCATGATCATCATGATCATCATGGTGTCCCACCACTGCTGTTGCAATTGAATTTAGATCAATGTCAATCAAGGCCCCTGCCCTGTGAAACGATCACCGACAAAATACCGAAGACTAGACGCTAGCCTAGTGTGTGTGTGTGTGTGTGTGTGTGTTGAAGCTCAATCTGTCTTGTTCTTGTCTTGTTGTCCATGATCTTGTTCTTGTTCGTGGTTCGTGGTTCTAAGCTGCTTCTGGTTGTGGCTTCTTGTCTGACAATGACGAAGACAAATGGCTTCTTAATAATAATAATAATAACAGTTCTTTGAATGAATGAATGAAGACAAGGGTCTTCGTCGTCGTAGTAAACTAGGAAACACACTCACTCGTATACGTTCAAGGTCCCCGAAAGCTGAAATTCATTGATAAAAAATAAAGGAATCAAGTGTGAATCGATCCACCACCACCACCACCACTCTGTCATCGTCATCATCCAGACTTGACGTCGAAGTTCACCAAATGGTTGAAGATCCGAGATGAAATCCGAGAATTTTCGAAAAAAATTTATGATACTAGGAGCGCCATCTAGTGCCGACCAAGGAAAACAAAAATGGTTCGAAAAAGAATTTTTTTTTTGGTTGGAATTATGTTCCGTGTTCGAAAACGAGTGGTTACCACCACCACCACCCACCACCACACAATGGCTTCGATCGAACAACTTCGATAATTGATTTCCAATTTTCGAGCCAGAAAACGAGACGAGAAAACGAGAAAAAAAAAGATGAAAATTGTTTTGCGATTGATAATCAATGTAGCCCGGCCTGGCCTGGCAACGGATGGTCTCCGATTCTAAATTATAGACCACGTGATGTACAACAAGAGTGGTTAACCACCACCACCACCAAATAACAATCGAATGGTTGGTGGTGAAGACAACAACAACAACAACAACGAGGACATCATTAAAATCATCATTCGGGCCAAACAACAGTTTCCAAGCATATAATTTTGATTGATTCTACTTCTTCTTCTTCTTCTTGTTCTTATTCTTAAACTTCTTATTTTTCCACTACTTTTCGAATGTATTCGTTATTTTTTTTTTGTTTTCTTGGATCCAATACCTGATATTATCACCATCATCATCATCATCATCATCGGGCCACCACCAATCATCACCATTGTTGATTTTCGTTTTGTGGTTATCGTTGATGGTGGTGGTGGTGGTGTTTGGTGCTGGTGTAGTTGTCCACCACCACAACATGTGTACCAAAATTGCAAAAAACTTCGAAGCCAAAATTCGAAGCCGAAAAAAAAACATCGAACCACATCTTGCTTGTTTGGAGGGCGATTGTTGGCGATTATCTCCTCTCCTCTCTTCACATGACTGATTCTCGGGCGCCGATCTTCTTCGCGCGGGCGATTCTTGTTCTCGGCTTGTTCTTGGCTTGTTCTTACGCCGATAAGCAGCTGATCACTAGATCATGGTCCTCGAAGAACCTGGCCTTGGCCACCAAGATTGGACAAGATTGGAATGTTCAATTTATATAAGCCCTCGTGCTGTTGCTGTTCTACACGACAATTTCTTTCCGCCGTTCAAGAAGAAGCACCTTGAAGCCAACAACAACAACAACAAAAATGTCATTGACACGAATGTCATCAATATGTGTGTACGATTCAATGAAATTCAAAGTTACGACCAGCAACAACGACCAAAAACAACAACAACAAAAAAAAACGAACAACAAACTGAAAATTCCATTCAATTAAACCAGTTTCAAGTGTCTGAAGATTTTAGGATATCGTCGTCGTCGTGTTGTGTCATTTGAATTTGTCGTTTCTTCTTGTTGTTGTTGTTTTTGTTTTTTTCTGAATTGGACGACTACGACGACGATCATGATCGGGAAGCGAGAATCCTCCAACAACAAGATTGAAGAGTTCGAATTGAAGATTGGAATTGAAGAAGAGTTCCAATGAATGAACCAATCAAAACCATCGGTTGGTTGTAGCCAATTGAATCCAAGCGTGTGTGTGTGTGTATGTGTGTAAGCCTTGATGCGATTTCCTATTCGTATTCGTATTCGTCTTGTTATTATTATTAGTTTTATTATAATGAATCTTCGTGGTTCAATTAAAACACGAGAGGAAAACCTTCAATTCAAATAAATTGATTTTTGTTGTTGTTGTTTCGATGGTTAGTCGCTTGTTGTTAGTTTTCCCTTGGTTTTCCCTTGTTCTCGTCGTCGAATGCTAAATGGTTGGAGGCCGATAGTGGTGGTGGTGCCAATATCACCTATTTCTGCCACCACCCAAAACCCTCGAACCAAATTAAAAGCCTTGTACTTGTAAGGGGAGAACAAGAGAGGAGAGCGAGAGAGAGAAGAGCGAGATAGAGCGGAGAACAAGAAGAAGTAAATTAATTCGATTGATGTTCGCCTTTCTCTCCCTTAAATTCTCTCCCTGAACCTCGAACAAGATGGCGAACAAGATGGAGCAAAGCAACCAAGTGAAGAACAACAACAAAAAGAATTAACAACAACAACAACAATTTCTGATCGACCATACAAGATTAGGGATATTTTTTTTCGTTGCATGGCCATTGTGGATTGATATTGTGGATTTTTTTTAATCAACGGCAACGAGCAAAATGAAAATAACCAACCTAACCGGGAACAGTGCAACAACAAGAAGAAGATAATGAAAAAAATTTTGCTGCTATTTTTCGAAGCTTTTGGTTAGGTTGGAAGCTAAATTTGTTTGTGTGTGTTTGAGGTTTGATTACACATAAAATGGAATGTTTTTTTTGCTGCTTGTTGGTTGGTTCAGATCAATCACCTCTTTTTTGTAAGTGTGTGTGTCTGTCCATCGTCTTTCGAGGTTCTTCTTCTTCTTCAGAACAAAGCCAAGAACACATTGGCCATTGGATAAATGGCCACCACCACCACCACCACCAAAAAGAACTGATGTTGTTCTAGTTGATGTTGATGATAATGATAATGATAATGATTAATCCATAATGATGGCGCCCAAAATGGATTTGGAAGGCGCCCGAATTTTCAGAAATTAATATTTCGATTATTATTTTCATTAACAACAACAACCGGATAATGGTGGTGGTGGTAGTGGCCTCCTAAATGATTCTCATTTATTCATATTTTGTTTCAATCTGCTACATGCATGCTAAAGCACTTGAAGATAAGCCGGGAACGATTATCCAAACAGAGGATTAAGAGGAAGAGAGAGTAACATCTCGTTTTATGCAGATTGTTATTTTTGTTTGTACGCGATTTTGAAGTTGTACGTACGTAACGTTGTGACGAATAACTTTCACACTATAAACAGGAGACGAAGTCCAATATTTCCCTCCTCTCTCTCGCTATGATTGGTCCAGTGATGATGATTTGACCTTATGACGACACGCACACACACACACTATAAGCTAGATGTGAAGCCAGCCTTCACTAAGCCTTCAGCTACTTAACCAGTACGCTAGCCTGTGCATGTTTGACGCGCCTATAAGACCCGTTCTCCCCTTTGATTGGTCCAGCGATGATGATTTGACCTGATGACGAGCCGTACTATAAACAGCAACAGAAGAAGACCTCGCTGTATTTTTGTTTTGTTCCTAATAACAAGTAAGAAAGCTTATAGTAAAGCCAAGAAAGAAGGAGGGAACGCCCATTTCAAACCGCGCATCGCTTTGGCTGCACGTGTGGTCAACAGAGACAGAAAGACAGACCACGACGACAACGACACCAACGGCGAAAATATGAACAAGAATAAAATATTATGAAAATCATATTAATTTCCATATAAATTCATAATATTATGTAATCCAATAATAATATTAATATTAATAGTCATAATAATAATAATGAATGAATTTCAATCATAATAAAATAAACTAATCAGTTATATACCTGTCTTGGGCCGTTGGACAGCCAACATTTATTCATATTTTGTTGTTGTTTTGCATTTACGTTGATGATTATCTCACCTGGATAATATACCTGCTGCTTGAGATGGATAGTGTGGTGGTGCTTTTGGGCGCACCCAACGCCTGTGATACCTGTGATACCTGCTTATGGCGTAAGTGTGTGTGCGTGTGTGTGTAGGCAGGTAGGATAAGGCCACACACAGAATCCACAACAACAACGTGGATTCAAATGAAATGAAATGAAATTGAATGAACGAATACGGATCGCCCAAGCACATATCTTCAAGCCATAATCTTGGCCATCACAAAGATCTTCAAGATCAAGATCTTTGAATGGATGCGAGGATGCGAGTACGCAAATCTAATTTAGGTTTCCAAGATAATTAATTTTTTTTTGGCCTTCTGCGATGATAATTCTCGAATCTCGAATCTCCGTGGTAAAGCCTAATGGTGGTTCGATGGTCTTGTTCGAACACGACCATGAAGATCATCTGGTGGTTTCAGATCGGATCGGATTCAATCCAGATTTATCATCTGTGAACAGACAGGATATTATGTAACCACCATCGCCGTAGCACCACCAACATTTCTCAGGTGATAATGATGATCCACTTTAATCACTATGGTGGTGGTTTGTTGCCAGTGGTGTGTGAGTGTATCCGTGTGTGTGTGGCCAACATGGTGGTTATTTATGTACTTGTTCTCTCGTTCGCTCTCGCTCTCTCTCTCGATCTTGTTCGGCAGATATCGAAATCGGGCGCCGGTGTAAAACAATAACCGACCAACCAACCAACCACAATCGCCATCATCTTTGACAGGTGTATACTTTTATTGTTGTTGTGGTTCTTTTGTTTTTTTGTTGGCCTCAGATGATGATTGCTTTTGCTTTTGCCCTGCTGATTGCTGGCGCCCAATAGCAATCATCGCCACTTGCCTTTTGTTTATAGGCTGTGTAGAGATAGGATCTGGATTCTGGCGTCTTACAAGATGTGGACCAGGTGTGGATTGTGGTGGTGATTCGAGCAAAAAACAGAAAGTGGTAATTGAAAAAGCATTGCAACTAGATGCGAATAGATTGCGGTTTAAGCTGTTCTCGCCGGAGTGATATGGTGAACTGTGGTTAACTCCAGGCCCGGAGTGATGGCGCCTTGGCGTGGGTATAACCTGACCGGCCGGGCGCCAGGAACCAACCAATCAAAAAAAATGGAATGCAAATTTTCAATTTTGATTCAAAATTTGATTCCAAAAACGTATTCAAATTGAATTCGAAGAAAATGATGAAAAAAAAATTTAGACGTTTAGGCCCTAAGGGTACCTCCAGATGTGACACTGGGTTTGATCTGAACTCAAACGGTTAAAATTCTGATTGAAATTGAAAAAAACGAAAATTCGAACGAAAAAAAAACGTAAAGTTTCCGCAAATTAACCCATTCTTGGCTAGTTCTCACAAGTTCAGGAGCGAATAATTTACTACTAGAGAGTCGAGTATACTCGATCGAGGGCCATGATGATGATGGGGATAATGTAATAATGATCTTAATAATAATAATAATAAATCGACTCCCATCAATAAACAAGAAAAATGATGGATTCTGCATGAAAATAAAAAGAGCGGGAAAAATCAATTAACCCTTGATGGAGAGTGAGAGAGAACGAAGAGACAGAGAGGAAAAAAATTAACCCAGCTTATGAATCATCTTTATTTTCATCATCATCATCATCCGGAGAAAATCCGAAATTGGATCCGCAAAATCGAATATTTTCCCCTAGATTGATACACCTTGTAAAAGATAGTATCCGGGCGCGTGCTTGATTGATGATAATAATTAAGATGGATAAGATTTTTATCATCAAGCACTTGTTTCCTATATCACCTATCTAGTGGATGATGATGATGATGATCGAATACCTTAATTTAAAATTCCTGGCCAGATCAAATCTGGTCATCCAATCTGGGCGGAGCTTAGAGTCTTCTTTTCCTCCTGCTTTTATAGTGCATCTCATCATCGCTGGACCTATAAGAGAAAGCGAGCGAGAGAGGTATACACCTCCTCCTCTTCTACTGTGTTTATAGTACGGCTCGTCATCAGGTCAAATCCCCATCACCATCGCTGGACCAATCAGAGAGGGGAGAACGGTGTGTTCTTATAGGCGCGTCAAACACATGCACAGACTGGCTTTAAAATTCAAATATAAATTTTGTCCCATTGAGCCATTTAAGCCCGCCCACTCTAACCGCCAAGCCACTCGTTGTGGCACGATCAAATATCCAATACAGACATTGAATTGAATTATAAAGAGAGAGAGAGAGAGAGAGACAAAACAATGGGAGGGACAATGGGAGTGAAAAGCCATGGACATCTTATTCAAAACGGGTATGAGCTTTCGGTGCGTCATCCCATCTCCATCTCCAAAGATCACAACCACGCCCACTTTTCATAAAAATGGTTTTATAAAAAAAAAATTACAAAATTATTTTTTTAAAGAATTTATTAATTTTTAATTATATTGATAAATTTTTTTTATTTTGATAAATGTTCCAAACAAGTTTCACATTTACGAGCCGCAAATGATTGAACACAAATAATCACACACTTTGTGTTGTAACTTTATTTTTTACTCTTCAATTGTATTTGAGGCACATTAAAGTCTAATAAGGTTATTTAAAAATAAAAACAATATAACTAGAGATAGATTTTGAATAATTTTATTGGCGTATACCACCAATAGATACGTTCATTTGGTTTTAAATTTGGAATAATTGAAATTTGTTGAAATATTCATTAAAATCACATTTCAATTAAGAATCAGCGACCTGAACGCCGGTTGCGGTCTTTAATCAAGGAAAACATGTGGGCAAAAACCTTGAACTGGCTGTCCAATAAGGTGATCATCTCTTTGTGTGTCATTTTCGGGCGGAACAATGATAAACTTCTTGATGGAAACTTCCTTTTGGAGAAAAAAGCTAACAGTGATGGGAGAGTCACTATTGCGGGAGTCACAATCTGGGTTTCATTAGTTAAAATGATAGTTTTTTCCTGAGGAATTGGTATAATCATTTCTAAATCTGGTTCGTTTTTCGATACTCCTCTCTGGTCTCTGGTCTCTGGTTAAAGCGAAATAAAGGAGTTGCAGAGTCTGGCATCGAAATCGAAATTAGAAAAACAACTTGCAGCATGTAAATGATTTTTATTTGTTCTTTCATTATCATCCTCCTTAAATTCTCAAATCACACAAATAAGATGCAATGGTTATTTCTTGTCGCGTTGGTGCTAAACGTGCAACATGTTTAAAGTCCCTTCTGGCTAAATTATTGGATAATCGCATGATTTGATGTTAATCCAAAATGAATTAGCCGCTTGAAATTTCCCCTATATATACACACACACACAACAAGCAAAAACCTTGTATAATAGTGTGTAACAGGGGGCGCGCGTATCGCAGCACAAGAGCCATCAGCCATTTTTTGATCTTCCTGTTTAGGGTATATGGTAGAGCGAGAGCTAACGGAAACACAACCGTCCAAAAACAACGTATCCGTTTGGTTACGGTGTTTCTATAAGACACGGAAACCGTTCACAAACAACGTACCATTCTACCATCCGGATCATTCGGATCATCCCAAATCCCATTTGTCCATTGATCCTAGATTTAATTTTACTAATTTGAATACGAATGAATCCATATGGATCATATTTCAGTGTGTGTGTGGGCGTGTCGCTTCGCCAATCAGTAACAAGATGGATCATTTCGCTGGTGGAACTGATGCCGGTGGATTCCGGCAGCCAAATCCGGCAAAGTATTAATTAGAAAGATGGATTTGGCTCCCGTTTTTGGGGAGCTTCAATAACGGGAAAAAGGGCGGAGTCGGAGTCGGCGAAGAAGAAGGAGGAGGAGTCGTAGAAGGTCCATTGCTCTCCAATCGATCATCTCGAATCCCGTTGTTGTTGCCCAACCCATTAGCCTTGGAGATTGGATTGGACCAATCAGAAGCGAGATTGTCATTTCACCCGCCCCCTGTTGTCTCTTCTCTTCTCTCCTCCCCTCCTCCTCCTCCTCCTCCAACAACAACCATTGTCAACTGGATAGCGCCACCTACTCTCGGGAAACAGCAGCAGCAGCAGCACCGCTGCCGATCGAATTCAACGACTATCCACGACTGTACCCCTCCTCTTTTTTGTGGAACAATGAATATGATTAGCCCCAATAGTCCCATCGGTCCAGCAACGTTCCAGGAACGAACAACAGGAACAACTCCAACATTCAAACAAATGAACGACGATCCGGGACCAACGACGTCAGCCAACGTTTTTTGTTGTTTCGGTTCGGTGATATCCAAATCCAATCCATCAATGTCAAATTTTTGGTTCGGGATTTTGGGCAGAAGGCAGCAGGACAAAATCGATGATGATGATGATACACGACGACGAGGTCCAGAGCATTGCCATTGTTCGGTGGCTGGTGTAGCAGAATGAAATGAAACGAAACGAAACGAAACGAGAGGAAACAAAAACCAGGCAAACGAGAGAAATTAGATTGGAACCGTTCATATTCAGATTGGAACTAGCTGGAAACTTCAGTTTCAGATATGTTTGGGATTCTAATAATAATAATAATAATTTGATTAGGATGGTGGATGTATGTGGGTGTGTGTGTTATGAAAATGATCCATTTTGGATCCAGTGCTGGAACCAGAGAGAGAGAGAGAGAGTATTATAATTATCCCCTTGTTATCCACAACTGTTCCCCTCCCCCCACACTCTCACAATTGATGGATCTGTCTGTCGGTCTATACACACACGTTTTGCATTAATAATAATGCAAAAACCGGAGAGGATTCTCTTGTTGTTGTAGTGGTGGATTTTATACACAGAATACATGGTGGTGCACCAGATTCTGGGCGTCACTGGCGCCCGGGTACCCCGTGGCCAGGGAATATGGACAGATCGGCAAATTGCACCCAAAGCTCTTGATTGGCAGAGCTGGCTGGCTGGCTGGCCAACAGCAAGCAACAGTAGTGAGTGGTAGTTGAATGGCGCCCGCGACAGTGCCACAGAGTGGATTCCCCCCACCCATTTTTCACAAAGACAAGATGATACATGTAATTGGAAATTGTGGCTTATTTCGATTTTCAAAAAAAGGTTTCATTTCGAGGTCACAATCAACTCCGATAGATGGCGCTGCTGTCGTCACGAAACAAAAAATATGAGAATTAACTCTTTGCGCTCGAGCGTCTCCTCTCAGGCACCATTCAGATCGAACTCATGCAATAATTTGTTCGATTACTCTCGAGCTACTGGTTGGCGCAACAGAAAACCGTCTCGAGCGCAAAGAGTTAAGATTGGATTTCAAAATCGACCAATCACGAATGAGCCCAGAGGAGGCTGCCACCTGTTGAATCAAATATGAATCCAGAGGGGGCAGCTACCTGTTGAATCAAATATGAACCCAGAGGGGGCCTACCACCTGTGGAATCAAATCTGAACTCAATATCAGGGAGCTACCACTTGTTGAATCAAATATGAGCCCAAACAGAGGGGGCTACCACCTGTTGAATCGAATATGAGCCCAAACAAAGGGGGCTAACACCTGTTGAATCATATATAAGCCCAGAGGGGGCTACCACCTGTTGAATCAAATATGAACCCAAACAGAGGGGGCTAACACCTGTTGAATCAAATACAAGCCCAAACAGAGGGGGCTACCACCTGTTGACTCAAATGTGAGCCCAGAGGGGGCTGCCACCTGTTGAATCAAATATAAACCAAATCTGAGACGGCTGCCACCTGTTGAATCAAATATGAGCCCAAACAGAGGGAGCTACCACCTGTTGAATCAAATATGAGCCCAGAGGGGTCTGCCACCTGTTGAATAATATATGTATCCAGCCTCAGGGGGCTACCACCTGTTGAATCATATATAAGCCCAAAAAGAGGGGGCTACCACCTGTTGACTCGAATATGAGCCCCAACAGAGGGAGCTGCCCCTGAAAAATGAAAGTTAGCTTCTCTGCATGGCATTTTCTGCTGCCACCTGTTGAATTAAATATGAACCCAATCTGAGGGAGTTGCCACCTGTTGATTCAGATATGAAACAATTTCAGGCGGTTGCCACCTGTTGAATCAAATATGAACAAAATCTGAGGGGGCTGCCACCTGTTGAATCAAATATAAGCCCAAACAGAGGGAGCTACCACCTGTTGACTCAAATATGAACCCAAACAGAGGGGGCTGCCACCTGTTGAATCATATATGAACCAAAACAGAGGGGGCTGCCACCTGTTGAATCATATATGAACCAAAACAGAGGGGGCT
>JAOZJS010001124.1:0-13924 GCA_025882695.1 Amerodectes protonotaria | reverse complement strand
ATTTTTTGAGTTCGATAATTTCAGTTCATTGAAGATTAATAGCGAACAGAATTAACAGAAGCCCATTCGCATTCAATCGCAAGTCTCGAAGTAAAGCAAGAATATCATTGATAGACTATGGCAATTTTATTGCGAATGAAAAAATCATCAATCAACTAATCAATGTCTACTAAACTTATCTGTCCGCTATATACCCCTTTTTGGTTAACTTTCCTTTTCTTTGCCGATATTCTTAGGTAGAAGGTGGGAAACGCGATGGAGAATTGACCAAGAAGAGGTATGTAATGCGGAGAGGCTTTTTTAACACGTTCAAGTCGGCGCAGATTTTCATGATTCTCGCTGTGGGGCGGCGCGCGAGTGAAATCAATGTAAATGTGAGCCACCGGTGGTACACGCCGGCGTGAACGTGTTAAATCGAGTTTTCGCTTGTGCTGCCATCTAGCGATCTTAAAACGATCATTATGGGTTGCTAAATTGGTTGGTGGGTTCATATTTGACTCAACAGGTGGCAGCCCCCTCTGTTGGTTTCATAGTTGACTCAACAGGTGGCAGCCCCCTCTGTTGGTTTCATATTTGACTCAACAGGTGGCAGCCCCCTCTGTTGGTTTCATATTTGACTCAACAGGTGGCAGCCCCCTGAGATTGGTTTCATATTTGACTCAACAGGTGGCAGCCCCCTGAGATTGGTTTCATATTTGACTCAACAGGTGGCAGCCCCCTCTGTTGGTTTCATATTTGATTCCACAGGTGGCAGCCCCCTGAGCTTGAGTTCATATTTGACTCAACAGTTGGCAGCCCCCTGAGATTGGTTTCATATTTGATTCAACAGGTGGCAGTCCCCTCTGGTTGGTTTAATAGTTGACTCGACAGGTGGCAGCCCCCTCTGGTTGATTTCATATTTGACTCAACAGGTGGCAGTCCCCTGAGATTGGTTTCATTTTTGCTTCAACAGGTGGCAGTCCCCTCTTGTTGGGTTCATTTTTGATTCAACAGGTGGCAGTAGAAAATGCAATGCAGTGAAGCCAACTTTAATATTTCAGGGGCAGACCCTTGAGTTTGGGCTCATATTTGATTCAACAGTTGGCAGCCCCCTGAGATTGGTTTCATATTTGACTCAACAGGTGGCAGCCCCCTCAGTTTGATTCATGTTTGATTCAACAGGTGGCAGTCCCCTGAGATTGGTTTCCTATTCGATTCAACAGGTGGCAGCCCCCTGAGATTGGTTTCCTATTTGAATCAACAAGTGGTAGCCCTCTCTTGTTGATTTCATATTTGATTCAACAGGTTGAAGTGATCAATAATCCTTGGCAAAACTTGAACAATTTCACCATTTGTTCTCCAGATCTGTGGCTCATTTTCAGCTAAAACATACATGATTCACGCATCTCTACTAAATTGCATCAAATACTTGCAGACCACTTTGGTTTGGTGGACCTCGATTTCTCGAAAACGTTCGATTTTGCAAAAACGTTCGATTTCTCAAAACCCTCGAAATGAGTGTACAATGTTAACAAGCAGTCTCTGACCATCATGTTTGATAATTTATGTTGGCCATTTTAGCCAACACTACACCACCACCAAGACCATTAACGACCATTATCATCATTTGCATCATTATTGTTTATGCGAAAATTGTTGCTCTTGTTTAGTGGTTCACAAAACAGAACAGAATAATATCAATCATTTCTGTTGTATTTAAGCAAACACTCTAGAATTCAGAATTGCGGCAAATTTTACAGTAAACAAGAATGATTCCAAGAATTTGGGAAAAAAGTACAAAAAAGAGAAGAAGAATATTCTATAAATTATTTATTATCAAAAATTAAATTGTCAAAAAAAAGTTTTTAAAAAAACGAATAAGATAAAAGCTTCCGAAGGTAGCTTCAGCTTCCAGGTCCTCATCATCCATCGTCGGTTTCATTCCATAAGTTGATCCTGAAATACTACTAAAGCGGACAGGCTTTTGTTTAAAATCGAGTTTTCGCCGGTGCTGCCGTCTAGCGATCTTTGAACAGGTCATTATTGGTTACTAAATTTATTTATATTTTTTGCCGAGAGGGGCATGGACTGCTGTCTCGGTGTTTACATTTTTCAGGCATGTTCTTGTTGAAGTTTGATCATGTCTCGTTCTTACGATCGTCCGTTGTCTCATCAAGAATACTTGAAATTAAAATATTCCTCTCAAGATGATTATGATAGAAAAGTTAAAAAGAAAAGCAAAAAATCAACTGCCAATATCAAAACTGCAACGTAAGTGTTTTGTTTTGTTTTTTTCCAATTTTTAAAAATTATTGCAATTTTAAAAAATTCATGACTAGGGTCAGAATAATTGATGAGGATGTCGATTTTAGACATCTTCCTAAACCAGACAGCGATGATGAGGAACTTTATTTTGGAACCAAAGAAGAAAAACCCATCGTAACCGCCGTGATTGATGAACGACCAGTTCATATGCAAATAGATCGGTCCAAATGGAAAGCAATTGGTGATCCAGAAGATGACAGTAGTAGAATCGATGGCGATAGTACAGAATCAAGAACAGAATCAGAATCTGCAGAAACCCGAAAGACTTTGGGTGGAAAAAGAGCTGGTCTCTCGGATGCTAAACAAATTAAAAAAGAACTTGCAGAATTGAAACGAAAAAATTCCAAGCTCATTGATAAATTGAGCGATGAAGTGTCGGGAAAGAATGCCAGCACAGTGTTTCGTGATAGGAAAACTGGCAAAATCCGTCAGATGGAAGAAGAATTGAAAGAAAAACAAAAAAGAGACGAAGAAAAAGCCATCAAAGAAGCGGAAAAGAAGGCCGTTTATGATCGATGGTCCAAAGGTGTGGTACAACGTGATGAACAAATCAAAAAGATCGAAAGTGATCTACACGAAATGTCCAAACCATTGGCCAGATATGAGGATGATTCTGATTTGGATAAACTATTACGTGAACGTGAACGTCAGGATGATCCAATGTTGCAGGAGATTCGTAAAAAACGCGACGAACAAAAGGCCAAAGATCCGAATCATAAAGTGTTTCCCAAATACAGAGGTCCACCACCACCGCCCAATCGTTTCGGCATACAACCTGGATATCGTTGGGATGGTGTGGATCGTTCCAATGGTTATGAGGCTAAATATTTCGCCAAAATATCCGAACGGGAAGCCAACCAAGAGGAAGCATATCATTGGAGCGTGCAGGACATGTGAAAAATTTTCAATTATCTTTCTGATTTTTGTTTATCAAAATTTTCTTTGTAAATATCATTATTATCATTATTTTATGACATCAACAACGATTAGGGAATTTTCAATCAAAAAAAAAATAATTGCCGATTGATGATAATGATGATGTTTTTTCCTGGTACAAAACCGACTGGCATCTATCGACAATTTATCGAAATGTGTGTTCCACAGCGACCGCAGCGCTATTGATGCGATGTGATGATAGCGATGAAGAGAGCGTCGTCTTCTGTTGGGTGTTTTGATATGGACATTTTTTTTTTGGTGTCGGCAATAGGCCTGCGCTCAAATCGTGTGTGTGTATTCATTGTGTTATAGCAGCTATGGTTCCTATCATTTTATAGCAGCCGTCATCGCTTGTGTGTATCCAATATCATTTACCACCATACTCACACCTATAACTCCCAATTTTGTACTTGATTTGGTGTTTCAAGAATTTCTCAACCAGAAAAAAAAGAAACATCTTCGTTGGTCCAGCAAGTAAACAAACATCAGGACCAGGATAGTGTTTTGGTCATTCGATTTGTTTTTCCAAAGGGTTTGAAGACACAGCGATTAAGTTTTGATTGTTTTGGGTTTCGGATTCTCTTCTGCTCACTTTCACTTTCTGGATTTTCTTGGATCATCAATCGCGAACATGGTAAGTTGATTGTTTGATTTATTATTGTTGAGTGAAGAAAATTTTCATTTTCAAAATACCAAATATCAAAGTGTTTGTTTGTCACATGCCGGTGTTTGGTGTTAATTGGTATTTTTCATCACAATTCAATTTAACTGGATTACGCCCCCTAAACATTATTTCAATCATGATCATTGTAATTTATCTCTCTTATGATAGGCTACAGTTGAAATTGATCGTTCATCGGAATTGCCGAAGATAAGAGATGCTAAAGAATCACAATATGGTTATGTGTTCGGTGTTTCTGGTCCTGTGGTGACCGCCGAGAAAATGTCCGGCGCTGCCATGTACGAATTGGTTCGTGTTGGACACGAAGAACTAGTCGGAGAGATCATTCGTCTTGAAGGTGACATGGCGACCATTCAGGTTTACGAAGAAACATGTATGTTATTTTGATTCGATTTATCCAAACAGATTAAATTTAATTTAATTTTTGCATTTTGTTTTCCCGTTTTCAGCTGGTGTCACCATTGGTGATCCTATACTTAGAACTGGCAAACCATTATCAGTTGAACTAGGTCCCGGTATTATGGGCAGCATTTTCGATGGTATCCAACGACCATTGCACGACATTCATGTCAATACCCAGAGTATCTACATTCCAAAGGGTGTCAACACTAATGCTCTGAATCGTGAGACCAAATGGGATTTTGTGCCACAAAATGTTCGCATAGGAAGCAATATTACCGGTGGTGATATATTCGGCATAGTCCAAGAGAATACTTTGATCAAGCAAAAAATTCTGCTGCCACCCAAAGCTCGTGGTATCGTTACTTATATTGCCGAGCCTGGTAGCTACGATTTGAATGTAAGTTTTGAAATTTATGATAATGGATCTAATGTAACGATTTACAACAAATATTTGGAATGAATAGGATATCGTGTTGGAGACGGATTTTGATGGCCAGAAATCCAAATACACCATGCTACAGATATGGCCAGTACGTCAGATGCGTCCAACGGCGGAAAAATTGGCCGCCAATCATCCGTTGTTGACCGGACAGCGTGTATTGGATTCATTGTTTCCATGTGTTCAAGGTGGTACCACTGCCATTCCTGGTGCTTTTGGTTGTGGCAAAACAGTCATTTCACAAGCATTATCCAAATATTCAAATAGTGATGTCATTATCTATGTTGGTTGCGGTGAACGTGGTAATGAAATGGCCGAAGTGTTGCGAGATTTTCCACAATTAACAGTGGAAATTGATGGAAAAACCGAATCCATCATGAAACGTACCACGTTGGTTGCCAATACGTCCAACATGCCGGTGGCTGCTCGTGAAGCTTCCATCTATACCGGTATTACGTTAGCAGAATATTTCCGTGACATGGGCTACAATGTTTCCATGATGGCCGATTCTACATCACGTTGGGCCGAAGCACTTCGTGAAATTTCTGGTCGTCTTGCTGAAATGCCGGCCGATTCAGGCTATCCAGCCTATCTTAGCGCACGTTTAGCATCTTTCTACGAACGTGCTGGTCGTGTTAAATGTATCGGCAATCCTTCTCGCGAAGGTTCGGTTTCGATTGTTGGTGCCGTATCGCCGCCTGGTGGTGATTTCTCCGATCCAGTAACTTCGGCAACCCTCGGTATCGTACAAGTGTTTTGGGGTTTGGACAAAAAATTGGCCCAAAGAAAGCATTTCCCATCGATCAATTGGTTGATTTCGTATTCCAATTATATGCGAGCACTGGATGATTTCTATGAACAAAACTACCAAGAATTCGTACCGCTGAGAACCAAAGTAAGAATTCACCATTGATTGGTCTTGATTTCGTTTTCAAAAAAAACAAAAATATTCCCCTTTCCAGTGCCAAAGAATTCTGCAAGAAGAAGAAGATCTGTCCGAGATTGTTCAATTGGTCGGTAAAGCTTCGTTGGCCGAAACCGATAAAATCACGTTGGAGGTTGCCAAAATAATTAAAGAGGATTTCCTACAGCAAAACGGTTACACACCGTATGATCGTTTTTGCCCATTCTACAAAACGGTGGGCATGCTGAAAAACATGATCGGTTTCTATGATTTGGCCAAGAATGCTGTGGATTCGGCCAAAGGCGATAATCGTGTTACATATTCGATGATCAAGGAAGCCATGTCCGATATTATGTATCAATTGAGCAGCATGAAATTCAAGGTAAGCAATTGTGATTGCCTATCTTGGAATCAAAAACGATGATTTTTATTTTATTTTATTGAACAGGATCCGGTGAAATTGGGCGAAGCTAAAATACGAAAAGATTTCGAAGAATTGAACGAGAACATGCAACAAGCATTTAGAAACTTAGAAGATTGAAACACAAAATATGACCATAATTCTGACTCTCCAAAATGTTCTCGAAAATTTCGTTTGCATTCTTATTTATTATTATTCCAATTCGTTTGTTTTTTGTGTGTTACCGATTCCAATTTGTAAAATATGTTTGTGTTTTTGGCGCGAAAAAATCCCCCCTTAAAAAATGTATCGAAATCAATGAGAGATGATCAGCTCAAATAGTCATGGTTTTTGTTTTTCGTTTTTTTTTTAAATTCTTTTATTTTTTACATAATTTGATCACTTTTATTTTCTCTACACACTTTCTATATATTATTGTATCCTAGAATCCTAGCCAGATAGCTAGCTCGATGATTTATGATGTAATCTTGTGTGTCCGGAGAGATAGCGACAACAGCGATATTGGCTGGCGATAGAATTTAAGCTTTATAAATGACATATAGAGCTGCTGTTCGCGATTCCATTTGTTCTCATTTGTAATGATCCTTTTCTTTCTTTCTTTTGTCATTTTCATCGATCGACGGCTGTTGGGCGTCGAGCCCATGGCTCCATGAAACCTTTCCATTATTTCTTCCTATCATTGATTTTTAATCTAGAGAAAATATCAATAGCAATTTCATCCACATCCTGGATGATGACCATAAAGTTTAAGCCAAGTGTACTTTACACAGAGAAATTCTTTCCCTTGAACATCATATTTGCTTGATATTTTATTTGTTTCCCATAGCCAAGTGTGTTTGTGTGCAATTTTCTTTGTATAACATTGGGTGTTGTATCAAAATAAATAATAATTTAAATATTAAAAAAAATTAAATTCACAACCAGCAAAAAAACCAAATGACATTTGATATCCTTCCGAAGGACGCCCAGAATCCCGGCCCGGGAAATCGTCGTCGTCGTCACATACCGCGACGTGCATGCATCAACCGCGCGCGCGAAAAAAAATTACAAAATTCAAAAATTGAATTTTTGCTATTTTTGGCGCGAATAATTCAATCATCAGCAACAGCCCTGGAACAAGCCTTGGTTTGATTGGATTCAATGGTGGGGCAGAATATTTTTCGAATGAAATAATCAAATTCGATTCGATGAGGATTTCTTCCAAGGGTTCTACTTATTTTTTGCTGAAGGCCCCCTCCCCTCCCAAGCCCCCTCATATCCTGGATGTGTGTCCCCAAAAGCACACAGAGGCAAATTGATGGCCAGAATGTTTTTTATTATCATGTTTAGTTTAGTTAGTTTCATGGAAAGTGTGTGTATGTGTGTGTGTGCGTGTGCAAGCAAGCAAGCAAGAACCGTTATTCTTAAATCGCGCTGTGTTCCAACAAACTCATGGTTGTTGTTGTTGTTGTTGCTATTTATTTCCAGGATTTCCTGCCGAAGAATGTTCGGACGGAACTTTCAAGTGATTTCGAAGAAAACGAAAAAGTGTTCCAAAATGAAAATGTTGGTTGGAGCACGATCAACAACATTTTCAAGATGAATAAAAATATTGGCCAGATTTAGAAATTCGGAATTCTGGTCTTTATTCATTCATTCATTCATTCATTTATTCTGGAATGAAGAACCAGATTTAATCTCCAGACTCTACCAGACCAAGAACTTTCCAGAATCCGCCATACGAAGCATATGAAAAAGCATGAGGGGGGCAAAGATGGATAGATCGACGCACAAAATAAAAATAAAATAAAAATAAAGGAAAAAGCAAAGAGAGAGAGAGAGACAAGAATCTTGGCGCCAGGAAAAACCAATAAATTCATTGTTCATTGATCTTGCAGAATCAGTCAATTGCACAATATACCAGTTACGATATCTTGGATCTCAAATTTTTTTTCTTCGCTCTATTCCGAGGGATTCCAGGGCCCAGAAAATGAACAGAACCGAACCGAACGTGTAGGCTTAGAGATGGTTGGTTTTACATGCAAGTAATTTTTCTTCCATGGCCTAATCCAATCCAATTCAATGTTGTTTTTCTCGGCCCAAAGAACCTCTGAAAAAAAGAACATTGATCATTAATCTCTTGCTTGCTCTTTTTTTTGGTGTTTGGTTTGATCGTGAAAACATACGGGGATCTTTTTTTGAGGATCCAAAGGGATCATCTTTGAAACAAACACACACACAAGCACAAACGAATTGATGTTGTGCTTTGTTGCAAATGTTAAATGGTTGAATGTTTCACCTTTCCACTGATTATTAATTTATTACTTGGGGTGATGATGCTTTTTGGTGGTGGTGGTGGTGGTCAAATATGGCCAGAATGGATTCACACAGTGCACAAGTCCCAGTTGGCCACAGCGAACAACAATGTGTGGGTTTATGTTTGCATGACATTTGAAAAGGATCCACCCAAAACAATCCCAGCATCAGCAATTGGATGAACAATGAGAATGAATGGACAATGGATTTGATCCAGATACTTCTCAATTCCATTATATTGCCTTGCATCAATTAATTGATTGGATTGGTTGCCGAATGGCGTTGTCAATTCTCCATGGCAATTGGATCCTGTTGTTGTTGTTCTATATTTATTGCTCCCAGAGCATGAAATGAAATATGGATGTTCAATATTGATAGCAAGCAAGAGAAACAAACCTACCGTCTATTCTTTAGAATCCACCCAAATTGTGTCGTAAGCCCGTTTTCTTGGAACCTTGGAACGCGATCCAGGAAGTCCATCTGAAAGTAGCAGACATTTGAAATGTCCTTTAATTTTAAAAAATGTTCCATTCTCATCATTATAGCTTGGACCATTTTGAAAAATGTTCTGAATAGAACACAAGGTCTACGACACCCGAATGGGAAAATGATTTATATCTCTTCGGGTAAGTATGCTTGTGGATGTGTGCAAGATGATGTTTCACCCGCTGCACTACCTGGAAGAACATTCTTAACATTTTCATTGTTTAACAACACAATGTGCGGGGGCAGTTCCGTTCTGTTGATGTCATTGTATTACTTTCAAAGATGAATGCCTTTGTACCCAATGCCCAGTGGATTTTTCAGACATTGTGCACATTGTGTGGACAGATTTCGGGACTAGGAAGAGGAAAAGAAAAAAAAGATCAAAATCAATAATTGATTTCCATATACCACACTAGCCTTGGTTGATAAGTTCATTGAAAATTGAAATCTTGTACGGGCCGGGCGAAGACCTTGCTTGAAAGGCCAAGGAAAATGATGGTTATAATGGTTTTTCCATTTTCTTCATGGAATCCGTAATGAAATGACAAGCCTTAATGTTTCGAAGAATGATGATGGTAATAGTCGATGTTAGGAAGTAGGTAGTAGGTAGTAGGTAGATGAAGGTCTCAGTCTCAGTGGCTTGAAAATCCATTTACTTCGAAGCGATCATGTACCACACGCACCAATAAGCAAATTTAATCTCTTTTCTTGGCATCTTACATCAATCATAAAATCATCACAAAAATTTTTCGTTGTAAAATTAATTTCTTAATGAGATTCATTCATGGAACAAACACCAGCACACACCCACACCTGGGCTGAATGTGTTTTGGCGGGCAGAGCGAAATTAGAATTCGAATTCGAATTCTCCTGAAATGCGAATTGCCGGGTTGAATGTAGATGGCGCCACTTGTGTTGCCAACATTTAAAACCATGGTTCGGATACGGAAAAAAGCTAAGCTAATGCAAGTTGTCTGATAATAAAAACTTTTAAAACAGCTCGCCGCCATTTAGGCTAGAGTAGGTTGTATTGTTCCAGTGATAGATGATGATAATGATTTGACGTGTTGTTGTTGTTGTTGTTCACCTTACAATAAATGGCCCAAAAACTTGGCCATTCTGCTTGTCAATTTAGAATCGAAAATTACAATCACTTTTATGGTTCCAGGTTGAAAAGAAAAGGGAGCGAGAATCCAGAATCCAGAATCCAGAATCCAGAATAACAAATCGGTGGTACCGTTGCCTGAGTATAACCTGGGCCCCTTAACGGGTTCTGGTTCGGGTTCTTTGCTGTCAAACTTGTCATCATCCACATGGTGGTGGTGGAAATTATGGTGGGCCACATAGCATCGGGTCGGGTAAAGTTTTTGTCGTTGTGGCGGTTATTATTATTATTATTATATTGTTCTGGTTGAACTTTCCCGAATACCTGGGAAGCGCCAAGTGCCTGAAATGTATGCTTGCCTGCGAATCACGTGAATTTGATGCAATGAAATGTATTGAATTCCAATAGACATTGGCAAAAACAAAGTGAATTGATTTTCGATTCGAATTTGCCACGTCCACACCCACACACCTAGCTCACGGTTATATTTCTACTGTTGTTGTTCTGTTGTTTTTCGGTTCGGTTATTCTAGATCGTCATTGTCGTTGTTCCAAAATCTGGTTCGGGTATTTGCTAAAGAATTTTCTGGCCCGAAAAAAAATTCCCGAATATCCGGTTATTCAAGACTAACCGAACATCTCGATACATGGAAATCGAACCGGAAAACTAGAAGCGAATCTCTATTCTCGAAGAATTATTGTGTTGATGATGATGATGATGATTATTATTATTGTTCCCGATGATTGTTGTTTGAGGCTCGTCGTTTGAGGCAAAGATTATTGTTTTTATGTCGTGTATTGCAATCAAAAAAATCATATTCCTTGTAAATAGGTGTGGTGAAGGGCGTGGCTCGGGTATTGGATATTATTATTGTATATTATTATTATTATTATTATCATTATTATTTATGATTGCGTGTTTGTCCGGATATTATTCACGGTTGGCCAGAAATCTGAGAGCTCTTGGATTGTGGGCGTGTGTGTGTGGGTGTGGGTGTGTTGCTTTACTAATCAATATCAATATCGATATATTAATTTCCCAAAGGCAGCAATGGGAACATCTTTGTTTATTTATTATTATTACGACGCGGAATACGGTGGAATTTTTTTTTTATTCCCGTACTGTCCGGTTCGGATCGCATCGTATCGGAAATCAAGTTCCACCATTGTGTGTGTATGTGTGTGTGTGTGTGTGTGGACGATGAGCACGGTTGGCTGCTGTTCTCAAGAACAAGCCTTATGGTTCCATTGAAGCGTGTATTTTGCGAGATTTTGCTTTTTGGCGATTTTTTTTCGTTTTGTTTTTGTTTTGTTTTCGAAACACTGAAACATTTTGAAAAAATAAGGTTGCAAGATGGAAGAGAACATTGAATAAAACATTTTCAACCGGAATTCTTCTTCTTATTATTATTTTTGTTCATTTCGGACATTTCAGCAATTCTGGCGGACATAACACACAAGCGTTGTTCCTGGGAGCCGAAGTTTCAGGCAGTTTCTCCATTCGAACCAAAGGGGGGGTCCATTGGATCGTCATTGATTCCTTTATTTATTTATTTTTTGCTTGAGGTTTCCATTCATTTAGGGACTAAATCCGGATAAATGAAGAAATCCGGATGTAATAGCGCGAAAACGAAAAATCACACACTCACACAGGATCAAAATGATGGCTTGCAAGCACGACAAGAAGCAAGCAAGAACAAATCAAACAGAAAAGAAAAATATTTTTTTTTACTTTCTTCTGGAACATGTTGGAACATGTTGTGTTGTTCCAACATGTTCCAACAACAACAACATTCATAACAAAATTATTGTAAATGCTTTTTATTCTATTCTAGGATCAGCCCAAATCACTTAGATAGAGAAAGTGGGAAAGCAAGCCAGTTGGAGAAGAAGAAGAAGAAGAAAACCGAAGAAAAAAAAATTAAGAATGGCCATTGGCCAATGGTTTTCAGGCTTCATTCATGAAGCGAAGAGATGCTTGATGTGTGGTGTAGTCGAACCAAATTGAAACCTCGGAATCGACACTCCCACCCACTCACACACATGCACACGCCCACATCCATAACCCCAGACGGTGATAAGTCGGAACGTGACTTTATGATTCTTGCAAGCAATTTTTCTTATATTCTGTTTCGGGTGTGTCTGTGTGCGAGCGAGTGTGTGCCTGTTTCCGATAGTCGTAGTCGTAGTCGTATATTTTTCATTTGGTTCGACCGAATGAATGAAATGAAAAAAAATAAGAAACTTGTGAAATATGAAAAAAATATAGGCGAAAAAGCCATCCGATATGGCCAAAGAGCGTGTGTGGGTGTGGAAAGCCATGGAAAATCAAAGAGAGTGGCCCAAACGAAACAAAATACGACGAACCGAACTGAACCCGAAAAAAAAATAAAAAAAATCGAAGACTTTTGGCGGAGCTGTTGTCTGTTCAAAACCCGCCACGGCCATCCGCTTGGCCCATTGCGTCAAACCGCGATTCCGTTCGATCTGGAAGTGGATCGTGGATCGACAGGATCGTCACCATTAGTATCATTAGTATGTAATGGAACAAAAAATAAGCTACAGCAGAAAAAAACAGCAGAATCCAACAGAATCCAACAGAATCCTTGAGCATAATAATGATTTGCAAACACATTGTTATTCGGGCAAAAAAAAAACATGATTGTTCCAATTGGCACCATTGCGCCTTGGTAGGGGTTAAAAATATAGACATATAGGGTCGATCAAAGATCAAATTCATGATTGATCAATCGGTTTTTCTAGCATCGGCAGCAACAACATCAACATCATCAGCAGAATCGAGAGAATCCCAGAATCGTGGGATAAAAATCAATATTCTCTCTCTCTCCCTCTCTCTCCAGTCTTCTTCATGTTGATGATTTCATTGGCATCTTGGCATTAAAAGTTGTTGTTCGTTGGAACCATGTTTGGAACCAACCACCAATTCTTTCAAGGATGGGCAAAAAACAGGCCCCTCCCATCCATCCATCCATCGCCCCGCCCCCCAACACACATACAGGATGCATCCATGAGGTCTGAGTCGAATCCCAAATGCACTTATTATTCTCGGACCATTTGAATGATATTATTGCTGCTGTTGTTGCTGCTGCTGGTGATAATGATAGTGATGATGATGATGATGATGGTAACACCCAAATTATATAAAAAAAAACAAGCACATACACACAAGCAGTTAGCGAGAGAGCGAGAGAGAGAGAACATTAAAGCATCAAACCGAATAAAACGACCAGCCGACCAGCCGACCAACAAACGGACAATTTATATAAGAAAAAGGATGTTCCAGCTCCAGCGAGAGAGCGAGAGTTTTTATTGCATTTTCCTACTTTTGTTCTGTGTTTGTGTGTTTTCCAAGAATCCAAGAATCCCCTCCCCCTCTCTCTATCCGCCCTGTGTGCCGGGTGGGCGTTTTTTGCCTGGATGTTTATAAATCTTATGGCACTTTTGGTTTACCAAAAGAGAGTGAGGAGATAAGGTTTAGTATAGTTTAGTATAGTTTAGTATTACAGCCTGCAGCCGCGAAATCTTTAATGTACATTGTACACTGTTTGAAAGCTTCCCCAAACGAGCCAGCTACCTATAAGCTCCACGTATCAGCACAGCCCGCCCAGCACAGCACAGCTCAGCACAGTCCAGCTCAGTACAGCCCAGCACAGCATAGCACAGCACAGTACAGTACAGTACAGCACAGTACAGCACAGCTCAGCACAGCCCAGCCCAGCACAGCCAAGCACAGCGCGCGTTGTGGGTAGGCCATGACCAATGTCTGCATGGGCGGAGACTAGTGTGTGCATTCCATGCATAAAAGAAAGAAAAAAAGAGAGGTTGAGAGAAAGCGTGCGGGAGGTGAAAAAAGGGCGGTGAAACGCGAAAAATAAATAAAAAAAATACAGCCACAAATACAACGATTGCGCATGCGCAACTGGTGATGGG
>JAOZJS010001123.1:0-13949 GCA_025882695.1 Amerodectes protonotaria | reverse complement strand
AAACTATATAAAATCCATGCTGTTGTGGTGCCCCTTATCATTATCTTTATCTTTTTATCTTTGTGATCAATTTCTTGTTTCTGTGATTATTTTTTGGTTCTTCTGTGATCATTTTTGTTGGTTTCCAAATAATTGGAATTAAAATAGTCCAAAAATTCGTATTTGCCAGCAGAACGTCCGGCGTAGTGTCATTTCATCCCATGTACTGTTGATGAATGCAAGGAAGGTGAATTCTCCCCTACTATGTATTCAGGAGCCGAATTTCAAGAGGGTTGATGGAGTTGATGCCATAGTTGGTTTTTTCTGTGATTTATTTTTTGTGCTCATAATGGCCACCGAAATGGCAACGGGAAATTTCGGGCATCCTGGTGGACGCCAGGGTGGCCCAGAGGGATAGATTCCTGGACAACGAAGAGATGAGCCGCCTCTTCGACGATCTGTAAAATCCAATCTGTATATCTGTATTTCTATTACTAACTAGCATTATCATTACTACAATAAAAGTTATTTTATTCTTACAATAAAGTATCTCGAACTCGTATAATAGGCGCAAGCCCAACCCATTACCCATTAGAATAGAAGGAGAAGGAGGAGGATCCACAAACATCGTTGCTTTCTCTCTTTTTCTCGCTTACCATTTTGATTCAATATTGTCTTTTTGACCTTGACTGGACTTGTAGGAGCTATTTTCAGTGTTCAGGATGAAAGCGATGCTCAACCCATTGCTACCGCAAACTGTGTGAAAGAGAAGGATCCTCGTTCATCCTAGGCTCCTCCTTCTCTCCCTCACACATATCTATTCAATTTGTTTTTTTTAACGTTGACTCGACTTGACTTTTGGGCCCGTAAAAAGGGTTGGACCTAGAACTGCGCTGCACTGCGTTGGACTGCCACTGCTAATGAGAACACATGCCCAGTCTTGGCCAAAAAGAATCAAGAACCAATCAACAAGTTGCATCGGTGTACAGGTGAATTCTCAAATAAAATATATAAAATTAAATCAAGTATTTAATAAATAAATTTACAAAAAAAAATCACACACACACGCACACACATTGAAAACCTGTCAAACTTGGGAAAAGGTCGCCCATCATCATCATCATCATCGTGTCTTGGCTTACTAAAAACACATACCCTTCAGCATTCAGCATTCAGTTTGATTTTACCATTATTAATTTAAAAGAAAGATTCGACAACATTGACTGCTGGCCGCTGCCGTGTGTGTGTATGCTGACCAATGACCTCTCTTCGTGTGGAAGCTATGGCTGTCAACATTCCACTCCATTCAGGATGACAACTTTTCCGAGAATCCAGCCGCCAGCCAGTCAGGTAGCCAGGCAGGCAGGCCAGGTATTGGTCACAACCAATCAAACTCTCTCGTTCGCTCGCTCTCTCTCTCTCTCTCTCTCTCTCCCAGTCCGGTCAACTCAAAACCGTCGTCCCGTCCGTCACCGATTGATGATTGTGGAAAGCCCGTCATTCACTTTTTCACCTGTGTGTGTGTGTGTGTGTATACTTTCACTTGTTTAGTAAAGGAAAATAATCACGCTTACACGATTCTCTTCCACCACCACCACGGCCACCAAAACTCCATTTTCATTGAATCACACAGGATTTGGCAGGGGTTCAGTCAGTTATATTGTTTTTGTTCAATTCCACCCCAAGAGACCATGTCTCTGGGCCTGAGATCTGAGACAATGAATGAGCCTCTTGCACACACGCAAAAAAAGATCGCCCCGGTTTTGGAATGTGGACAATGTGTGGATCGGAATGCCAGGACCCTGGCCGAGGGGGCAGTTTGGTTCCAATTTTGGCCAGAAAAAACTACGACGGCCACTCTACAACCTCGATCTTTTACTAGATCGTGGATGAATGGAGGGTCGGTTGGTTGGTTAATGGTTAATCACGCGCTCTATTTAACTTGACCCTGTCCTTGCTGGTCCTTGGTTGCTGCTGCTGTGTGTTGCGGTGGCACTTGCTGCTGCTGGCCATGGCCATGGTCACGGGCTACTCACTTGTTGATTCACAACATGACTACTACTGACCGTGCTGGTGGAACATTCGTGAAGAAGAAAAAGAAGAAATGATTATCATCATTATTATTATTACCAGCAGCAGCAATGGCCTAGGCCGGCCGCCGCACAAGTGTATTCTATTCGATTCGATTATTATTATCCAGACATTTTTGGAGAGTCGTGTAGTCAGTCTTGGTCGTCTTGGTCGGAGTCTTGATCAAAATGGATTTTTGTTTTTTTGTGTTTAGCGTCGAACATGTACCGTCGTCGAATAGTACACCACCACACGAGGTTTTGCTGCATGGTGAATGGTTAGTTTTTTTGCCTGAAATGAGAAATCCATTCATCAAAGCAGAAGAAGAAGAAGACGAAGAAGGTCTTCGTGTGTGCTTTACTTTCGAAACAAGTACGCACACGATCGACTTTTTTCCCGGGCAAAGACTTCTTCAAATATCTCCACAGTGTGCATGAACAAAGATAATGTTTCACCCAAACACACACACACAACCAACCAACTACAATGATCATTTTAATGTTTTTTTGGGTCCAGAGGACTAGGGACCTTATGTCTGTCCACCAAGAGATAATAACAATAATAATAATGAGAGCTCACGATTCTAGCCAACAAAAAAGCCAGCAGAATAAAAGCCAAAAAGCCAATCTCACCAATGACTCTGATTCCGATTGATACTCGAAACAACATTGTGGTGACAAGCAACAGGTAGAATGAAAAACGAACAATATTGGACTCGTCAAATGGAAGTAAACCAGACCAGTGTCTAATCTAATACACACTTGTCTAACGAGCCCAGGTAGAATGGAAAAATAAAACATATATACCTGGTCAGTAATACATAATGAGATCAATCTTTTGACTTATGTTTTTGCTGGCGCCAGTCAATTTGTCGTCAATTTGGCTAGTCTTTTTCTAATAAGTTTTGTGCTATGTTTTTTATTATTATTATGATGGTTTCTTCGGGTTGAGGGGTCGGAGTTGAACACACAGTGGTGTTTTGCATACCTGCACAACAAAACATACCTGAGGATGGTAATAATTATCATAGACGATTATTGTTCTCTCTCTCGCTCGCTCTCTCGATTGGTGAATATATTTTATGTGTTACCACGTAGGTGGACAATGGCCACAGACACCAGAGACCACAGAGAACAAAAAAAATCGCATCATTTTGTTAAGACAATGCCTCGAATTGAGCCTTGTTTGTAATAATAATAAAAAATTAGAGTGAAATTAACCTTTCCAAAGACCTACATGGGGGAAACTTATATTATTTTCCATCCTGTGATCCTGTGTGTGCTGTGCTATGGTGCTATATCACACCGCCAGATGCAGAAGATGCAGGTTAAAGTTAAGGAAAGGGTTGAACAATTATTATCACCATCAACCTGGACGACCTGGACCACAGGGGATACCTGAAGTGGATTCTTCTTGCCATCGCATACAAGCAGAATACATAAATAATATTAATAATAATACTAGTAATAACAATAACATTGCAAGAATATACTAAAAAGCGCTGGCCGCTATTGTCCATCAATGGTCATTCATTTTAGACATCCCCGAATGTCTTGATGTGCTAGTCGCCATTCCCCTCAGGTAATTGGACTGATTGAATTTCGGGCGGGACCCACACCCCTTTTATAACCTGCCTACCTTCCTGAAAGACCTGAACTGGACCTGGAATCTCCAGGTAGAGGAATACCGAATAAAGATAATGATGATGATGAGCATTATAATAATCATCATCATCATAATTGTATGTACGTCTTTATCTTGAATGCTGTTGTTGTTGTCTTGTTGTGACTTGACCTTTGACAACAAGAGTCTTTGAATTCTTGGACAACAACAACAACAAGATGTAAAAATAATAAAAAGCATATCTTGTGGCCCCTTGTATGTCCACACAGAATGGCGCGGCTTCAAGACACAATCTAAAAAAAAGATCGTAAAAATTCAAAGTTCTCGTAGTCTCTTCATAGTGTGTGCTGTGTGTGTACACTGAAAGACAAAGACTTCTTCACTTTGTCTTGTTGTTGTTCATCGTCGTCGGTGCCTCCAGGGCTACCTGCTTACCATCTCTCTTGAAGATGAAGGAGAAGATCGGAGAAAATGTTAAGACCCGAGACCAAGAATGGACAATCTTCGAACTACGCACTGCGAACTAAATTGTTTTCGAAAAGAGCTTCGAAGCTTCAGAAATCTTGAAGTTGAATTCTTGTTCTTAATTATAATTGTCAAACTTTACAACAATGAATCTACGTTACGAAAACTATCAAAGCCAATCTATCGTCTTCTTCTTCTTGTTCTTCGCGCTATCGTCTTCCAGGTTCCAGACACACTTTGCCACCTTTTGGTTCGGCAAAATTCCGAAAACGGCTACTTACTTGGCTTCCTACCAAAAGCTACAAAGCATTTAAAACATTGCTTTTCGGACAACCACCGGGTTCACCCTGATGGACTATGTATGTTTCTCCTTCTGGTCTACTAGTACCACCACCACCACTTAAAACGAGTTAATTACTAATTACGCGACCTTTTAGCCATTTTACCTGGCTTTTTTACCTGGCTTGTTGTTGTTTTTCGTTTTGATAGACATACACACACCGAGAAGAGCTTTCTTCTGACCAAAATCAAAAAAAATGGAATGGAATGGAAGCATATTTTTGCAGAAAACCACAGATCGACCAACAACAACAATCAGAGCTTTAGGGAACCTTACACCAATAACTTAACTAAACTACCTGGATTTTGTAGAGAGAGCGAGCGAGCGAGCGAGAGAGGAGGCAATGACTGACCCCTATCACCTGTTGCTGGTTGTTGTTGTATTAATATTTTTGTTTTACCTGGACTACGAACCTGGAAACCAACAAACACACACACACCGCGAACTTATATTGAAGATTGAATATGTGTGCAAATATAACACTAGAGCTAAAACATTTACAACCACGACAACCTAGGAGAGAGACCATCACCTTTCCGATGTTTGTGTGTCTCCAATATTGACCATGATTCTTGTGAATAATCATCATGATGATGATAATAATTATTATTATACGTTATGGCCAATCAAACATCTTCGAAATTTTCAGGGAGAGAGAGAGAGAGAGAAGAAGATCTAAACTTCGAGATTCATTCTGGCCATTCATTCACCATGGTGTTGTTTGTTTGTTTGTTGATCAAACACAACATCACCATTCGATTTGCCATCTTCGTCTTGGTCTTCGACTTTTTGGTCTTCGTCTTGGTCTTCTCATTTTGGTGGTTGTAATAACTTTTAGCCGCAAACATAGCCTAACCATAAAAGTGTGTGTGTGGGGGGGGATATGAAAGGCTCTTATCAATCACAACCAGACATGGACATAGTGGAGCTTGTGTGTGTGTGTGTGTGGACATGGAACGATTGAAGATGGATAGATAGAGATAGGAAACAGAGGGAGAATAAGGAGAGAGAGCGAGAGAGAAGACACGCAATTAGCTCCTTTAAGAATTTTGAAGCGAAAACGAAAAAAAAAACAAAAATCGGTAAATGACTTCTGTTGATGATGCTGCCGGTGATGGTTTGGGATGTTGTTGTCAGCAGCAGTGAACTTCGAAATGTTTGTCACTTGAAATGGCCATTGATCTTCTTCGTTCGTTCTTTTTGGTTATCGAATTCCAAAAAAAACCAATACTCGTTTCACCAATCTCTCTCGCTCGCTCTCTCTCACATACAATTTCAATCATCGTGGTCGAGAGGTCGTATTCGGGAATAGTTGACCACCACCACAACCACCACCAATATTCATCACCACACCATCTTGTCCGAAGAAGAGAACGAGAGAGAGAGAAGAGCAATTAATTGACAAAATAAATAAGATGATGATGAAGAAACCTTGTCAATGATGATGATGATGGTGGTGGTGGTGATGATTCTCTGAATCGCCATTGAATGAATGGAAATTTACCTGACGGAATCGTCGACTGAAATATCGTCGTCGTCGTGGTTGTGGTCTTGGTCGTCCATCGTCCATCGTCGTGGCTAAGGACGACAGCCCAAAAAGACTCTAGACAACGACAGTGTGTGTGTGTGTGTGTGTGTGTGTTGGTGCATTTTGGTTAGTTAACTTGCATCCGAAGTCCTTAAAAAAATTGACTTTTACCCGAACCATTCCTCCTGTCTTGATGCGCACAGGAACGTGTGTCTGATGTTTGTGTGTGAAATGAAATAAAAAAGATGATGATGATGAAAGATTTTCGACCTCTAGGGCAAATCTCTTGAGCAAAGATGTTAGTGTGGAAGCCAGAACAACGACAACCACCACCAACAAGAAGAAGAGATGATGGTAATGGTGATGATGATGATGAAGAAAATTAAGAAGTTCTGAACTCCAAGTTCACGAACCAACGAACGAACGACCAACCGAATGGAAATAACCTCGAAGAACCACCGATCCTTCGATGGCCATAATATCTTCTCTTTTTTAGCCTTATGATTATGATTATTATGCACACATGATTATGTGCGGCGTCTGAAATATTAGATTGGATTGGATTGGATTCCAAGCTAAACAAAAAACAAAACAAATCCCCGTTGAAGCTCATGAATATGAGCGCGAGAAAAAAATTCCCGTGAAAAAGGTTCTCGGCAGATTTTGATATTTTGATATTTTGGTGCACGAGAACATATACAATCGATACGTTCCAGAACACGAGATCCAGCGAGAGAGAGTATGGTTACAAAGGGGTTACGTATGCCTATGTGTATGCCTGTGTGCATGCGAGTGTGTGGACTGGAGATCCAGGACCACAAAATAAGCCGAAGGTCTTTTTTCTTCATCATTTCAATAGCCGCTTCAACACACTACACACAACACACCATGGACATGAATTGGTTAGCGGGGTGCGAGCGCGTGAGAACCTTCAAACTAGACTTTTCGTGACCGCGGCCCGTGAACCCGAAATGTCAAACACACAACTATCTCAGATGATTGTTGATGGCGGTGGTGGTGGATGGATTTGTTGACCCCATCGCGTTGCAATCCTCGTTGACATAGCCGGGGCCCTAGTTCGGCCTAGTAGTTTCTGTTGAACAGAACATATGGCCAAAACCAGAAGAAGAACGAGAACGAGATCGAGATGTGGTATTTGGGACATTTCAGTTATTTGCGCGTATGAGCGTATGTGGAGAAGGCGAATGTGAAATGCATTCAAATGATGGAAAACACACACGGGCACATTCTTAAATGTTTAGAAAGAACATTCAAAGAAACCAAAGCCAAAACAATATTGAAGAAATCTAGACATCGTCGTCGTTTTTGTTTTTGTCTTCATCTTTGTTGGTCGGTTGGATCGTTTTTTTTAATTACTTTGTTTTCGTGTTCTCGATTTACCTCGAAACAGCCACCACAGTAGTCGAGGCGGCCACGACCACTGCCGGTGGCTACCCTTAAAACTTGTTGTCCACGGCCTCTTGGACGATTAGGAAACAACAATTAGGACCCTCTGGACCCGCTTCAATTTAGTTTAAACTATTTACTAAAACTTTAAATATAAAGCCAATGGCTTCGTTGGAGGCCTTACAGGCAATCACTTGCTTGCTTGCTTCAGTGTCTCTCTATCTATCTATCTATCTATCGGTCGTCCAGAGTAATTATAATATGAAACGAAAAAAAATAAATAAATATACCCGAACACGAAAACATTACATAAATCATTGTGTGAGTGCATGTGTGTGTGTGTGTGTGGAATTTCCAGTCTCTGAAAGAATCTCTCTTCCTTGATATCAAATCAAATCAAATCAAAACACACACAGAGAGTTTGTCATGAATCAAGGAGGTGTCAATCATTATTCTCGACGATGTCTAAATCACATCCACAACAAGGAATTTAAATTTGAATATTTTTATTTGGAAAACCGGGAGCAATGCTTGGCTGAAGAAGAAGAAGATGATGATGATGATGATAAAATTCCTGAAGATTTATTAGAATCAGAATCCCCACCCAATGGACCCAGTGCGAATAAGCAACAGGTTGAAGCAACAGGTCGAAGCAACAGGTCTACAAGATTTTGAATACTTTTGAAAGAAAAATCCGTTATTTTTAAAAGTATCGTCGTGCCAGCATTTATTATTACAAGATATATAGATTACGTAAGTAGATTTCGGATTTCAAACGGAACGCAACAACAACCACAACAACAATAGAAGTAGTAGATTAACATTTGAAGACATTTGGATCATATTTGGAGGAGGATAATCAGTTAGCAGCTATTTGTTTTTTTTGTTTGTTTCTTATGTAATGTCTTGTCTTGTCGCGAACAATGGAAATCCTTCAACAAATTTTTGTTCGCTTGACAATCAAAAGTTTTGGATTTTGGATTTTGTTTTTGGCAGGATTTTTTTTCGGATCCTAAATGTACTACCAACATGACAATACCATAAAAGGATGGGATTTAAATTTTTCTCCTCCTCTCATGTTAAAAATATGTTCCAACAGCAGCTTTAAGCTGCTTTGTAGATCTTTCTTCTTGTTCTTGTTGTTGCCCCCCAAAGATTATCAATGGCGGGCTCGCGTTCTCTCCTACTGTGTGTCTGTTGGATTGGATTGTCGAATGTGGATGCAATAAATTGAATCCACAACAAGTGGATCCACGCTGTTGAATCATCATCATTAGAGGATATACACAAGCAAGCAAGCAACCACAAGTGTGTGTGTGTTCGGCCTACGCTTTTTTTGGTGTGTTTTGTCGGGTTGCAATCTCGTAAATTAGTAATTCACTACCACTATCTATTACTTGATCATTTTTCTTTGGATTCTAGATTGAAATCAGAGGATTGGATCTTGGATTTTGCGAAATCTCCATCCTCCCGAAACACATACGATTACCTGAATGAACTGATTTATTGAATCTAGTGCCCCTTGATCTAGTGCTGTGTGTGTGTGTTTCTAGGGCCCTGTCTTTGTCTGAATCCAAAATATTTCGATGGTCCAGTCCAGAAATTATTAGCATACAGCACGCTTACAGCATAAGCTAACTTGCAAAGTGATTTGTTGTTGTTGTTAAAAGTAGCATCGTTTTACTATTTATTTTATTATTATAATTCTATTTCCATCTTTAAAATTACGTAGGCGAAATGAAACAGCAGCAGCTGTCACGAGTTACGATCGCGATCGCGATCACTCTGTATAGAGCCCTCCCTCTTGCTTGCCTTCACTCTAAGCGTGTGTGTCTGCGTTTGTATTATTCGTAAAAAGACCTCGTGGGAAAATAACGTAAGTGTTTGCGTGTATGTGTGTGATCAAAAGAAAGTGACAGCGAGAGGGAAGAAACTAGAGCTTTTTGGTGGCTGAGTGGGAAGTACCATCCATCAACAAACCGTTAGGTTTCATGCGCTGAACAGAACAGAACACATAACAACATGACTAGGGAAAAAAAGATGCGACGAAGCCGCGCTTACCATCAACCTATCAAACAATTGCGATTAGTATGGGGCGTGATATAGTCCAACCGTTTCAATAGCTGTGCGATGTGTGTTCGATGTGCTGATGAAATTGACCAATCACAATGCATCGTACCATTGGTAGTTCATTAGTTTGTCCCTTGAATCATCTAATATAGGCTCAACCCCTTCTTAATCCATTGTACTAATTGAATTGAAGCTATGACAATGACTAAATGAATGGTCGATGTGCTAACTCCTTTAAAACCAACACCAACCAACGCTGACCAATAGCATTTCAGGATTTTTCCCTTACAATACCCAATACTAGCCAATGTTGGCAATGTGTGTGTTGGAGGAGGACTGTCCTAATGAAGCGGATTGCACCAATGACTGGGGCCAAGACTGGAGCTTTCGCAAAAAAAAGACGAAAATAAAAGAATGAAAGTTTTTGTGTTCCACCTGTGGAGCAGAACAACAACTTGCAGCGTCTCTAATGAACTTCCCTGCAACACACCGCCCAAATGGTGTGAAATTTGGAATGGAATTCATGATACTCACACATACACACAACTAAACTACTATGGACAGTTTTTTTTACTGGCCAGGACTTCGGTTAGCTTCGACTTCGGGTGTCTAGACTCGAAGTCGATTGAAAACAATGGAACAGCGAGCGAACCACGAGAAAAAAAATGAAAGTCAAACGGCGACGGGCAAAATGAGCGACGACACCCCGGACGATATGGGGTGTTTAGGTCTAGATTTAGGCAGAAACCCATTTAAAAATCAATCAATTTTCGGTTGTTGGCAAAAATGTTTCTCGTCGCCCCCTTAAAAAAAGAGAATAAGATCAAAGCACCGGCTAATACCGGGGCCAGGTTATCCTAGCAGAATCCGTGCGGCGGTTGAAATGTGATGTGAATGTTTCAACCAAAAATCAAGTCCAGCTAGAATGGGATCAGGTGAACTCAACCTATTTTCCTTTTTTTTATTCGTTCGTTCGTTCGGCCGTCCGTTCGCCGTTTGTTCATCAAACCGTGGAGAAGAAGATCATTAGGTTAGTGAGAGCGAACGAGCGAGAGAGTGAGATAATGATGATACACAACACAACAGACATGAAAAGATGGTAACCTAACTTGGCTACCGCCATCGTCGTCCATCGTGCTCATCATCTGGACAATTGAAGATGTGATTCTCTGTCTAGGTTGAATGGTGATGATGATGATGATCTGCACCTTATAATTTGCACCGAAACAAACTGCATCCACACATCGTCCTTTCGATTGGACGATCCAGTTTTTTCGAGAGGAACACAGCAAAGAAGCCTGAAATTGATTCCTCAATTTTTCCCAATACCATACCTGAGACTTTTACTTTTACTAGGCCATAGCCTCAATACAAACAACCAACCGACCAAAGATCTTAATTGTTAATGGCCTTCTTCGATGGATGATGATGATGGTAAAAAACTCTCTACCTGAGAGTATCGTCATCATCATCATCTTGATTATGTTTGGTTTATTTTGGTGCCACACCTTGAAATATAAAATATAAAAAAAACGGAGAACTACTTCTAATACATCTTCTAGTTCTCTCATCTCATCTAAACATTTGAACAAAATATGTCCATCATTATTATTATTATTATTGTTACATAATGGTGTTTACTTTGCCCGATACCATCGAATGACCACCGATTCAACGTTGCATGCATATATTATAATGGAATCGAATCAATGAATCCCATTAGAGGCATCATATTCTTCCTGGGTGAATGTTTGTGCGAGTGTGTGGGTCGTGCATTTGAAAATGATGATGATAATAATAATAATAGTAATTTCATTTTAGTAGGTTAGTATGCTTGAGATGTATCAAGAGTTTGTTCACACCAATACTCGAAAAAGTTTCCTATCAAGAACGAAGAAGTGCAATAGAATAGAATCCTCTAATCTCATGCACTTAAATAACAGATAATACGTATACTTTGATCCGTATTGTACCTAATCCTGATCAGATATCGAACGTGCCACACGGTAATGTCTTTATTGGAAAAAAAAAGATCGTAATAAATCAATTCTACCACCTGTTGCAGCCTTCTCCCCTTCCCCTCCCCTGAAACACCTGAACGAATACCTGAACGAAATAGGTGAGAAAAACCTTAGATAAATGGCCAATTAAGACTTATAAATCGTCATCGCCGTTTGCCAAAATGTGATTTCAAATGGAATTTGTGTTCCTCGGATGCTCGGATCCTCGGACAAAATGAAACACGACTGAAACAAAACTAAAAAACGAACGAACCAACGAACTAAATGCATTCGTATTTGGGCGAAGAAGAGGATAAAAATATAATTTTTGTTTTTAAATTCGTTTTTTATTGCGCACCTCACATTTACGTACAATTTCTTGATCCGCACATCAGGTATCACAAATAAAGTAAATCACCGTGGGCATTGCGCGCTAATACGTTTGGCATTGCCAAAATCGTTTCATCTTCTTGTTTTCTTCTTCTTCTTCTTCTTCTTGTTCATCGTTTCATCTCGGTTTCTTTATAGCTTTTTTTCTCTTTCCTGATATTTAATCCTAATTTATCTATTTTTTACGTTACACATTCCATGTATTATGGTGTGATGGTATGGTGTGTCCAAAAGTGATCTATCCTATCTCATCATCTTTTTGTATGCTTGTGTGTGTGTGTTGGTACATGTTTGAATTACAGATCAGAAAAACATGTAACATTTTTGTTCTGCCCTAACAAACACACACACAAGAACACATAAGTTTTGCTACAAATTCAAGCCAGATTGTAGCCATCTTGGCTAAAAATGTGTGTGTGTTTTGGTGTGTTTGCCCGAACACATTTTTCTCGACCCTGTGGGACAAGTTGAGCCAATTAATTATATTGTCTCTCTCTCTCTCTATAAATGTTGCTAATATAAGTTTAGATATAGTGCCGAACAATAAGACAGAACGACAGAAAGAATCAAGCCAAAGCTGCTAACCAAAAAAAAACAGTTCAAAGAGAAATCCCGATGTCCCCGACAGACAACAACAACAACACACACAGAGAGAAAGCAAAAGAATAATTTGTAATAGTAATAATAATGATAATAATTATTATTGATGGCATCCCGAGAAGTCATCGAAAAAAATGTGTGAACATGAAAATCCCATGTTCAAGAATGTTCAGTCAGGTTGTTCGAGGCGAAAAAACGTCCAACTTGTTGATTCTCATTCTATAAAACCAAACCAGAAAACAATCAATGAACCTTGCATGCAGAGCTGCATGTAGCCACTAAGACCGAATGCCAAAAATAAAGGATGAAAAGATAAAACGACATTGTTGGACAAGTGGAGCGTGTCCCGAATGCGGCATATGGTACAGCTTCAAACACGCAAATGTTGTAAAGAAAAAAAAATGAGAACTAAATTAGCTAAAATAACTTGAATCCTTTGCGACCATAATCAAATTACGAAGACATTCCAAGCTTATCTCTCATCCTTTCTCTTTCTGTTTGCTGTTTGTGCTGCTGCTTTACGGACTTCGGTAATTATTAATTAAATCATTGCCATCACCATAAGCTTATCTCCGGCAAACCGTAACCGTAAACCAGAGGTTAGCAACTTTTTTGATCAACGGGCCAATTTACAGAAGTACAGCTTCGAATCACATTGAGCAGATCAAAGGGAGAGGAATACACCTCCTTCTTCTGCTGTTTATAGTGTGTCTCGTCATCGGGTCAAATCATCAGAATGAACCAATCAGAGAGGATAACGGTTGTTATAGGCGTCAAACATGCACAAACTTGTACTGGCAAAAGCTGTACGCCTTTCATAGGCTTATAGTTTGTCTCGTCATCGGGTCAAATCATCAGAATGAACCAATCAGAGGGGAAAACGGTTGTTATAGGCGTCAAACATGCACAGACTTGTACTGGTTAAAGCTGTACGCCTTTCCTAAGCTTATAGTGTGTCTCGTCATCGGGTCAAATCATCACATTGGACCAATCAGAGTGAGAGAGAGGAGTGTATAGCTTCGTCTCCAAGTTAGAAATGCTTGGTGGGCCGCACCACAAATGTTTGATGGGCCACCAGTTGCTCATCGCTGCCTTGAACCATCCAACCATACAAAAAAAATTACTATTTAAATTACAATGAGGAGAAGAAGAAGCCATTCATAATAATAAATGCTAGATTTGTCCCGCACAAAGTTTTGTCAAAATGTATTCCATTGAATCCCTCAATCGCTGGCACAATCTTAGAGTTTTTTTTCGACTTGCTTAGCAATATTGGACAGGTAGCTAGTAGTTCATTATTCACCAAAAAAAGCCATCTTTGGCATTAGCCAAACGAAAAAAATTGGCAAAATTCTTGTTCGAAGATGATGTGTTCGAAGCAGCAGAACATAAATTGATCGTTGGCCTACGATCCTCGGTCGGTCATATTCTTGCTCACTCTCTCATTATTGTTTTATTCATTCGGTAGCTGGTATTG
>JAOZJS010001122.1:0-13975 GCA_025882695.1 Amerodectes protonotaria | reverse complement strand
TCCAACCTGATCAAGCTGATGATTGAAAATCGTTATGGACCATTGATGGCTGTTTATATGTTGAAGATTTTGAAAATGCAACTTACCATTATTGCCGATAGAGCTCCATTCAAATTCGCGCTGTTTTAGATAGTTTTTAAAAAACAGCTGATTTCTTTTTTTTTGTTCTTCTAGTTGTACTTGGTGTACTGTCTCAAAAGTAGTATGCTAAGTACAACTAGAAAGAAACAATACATTTTGTAACATTGAAAATAACTTTTATTATATTAAATAATAAAATATTAAAATTACAATTTAAAGTTTGAACACTGAATAATGAAAACAACAAATAGAAGAAGGAGAAAAGAATAGAAAAAGAAACAAAAAAAAAGAAATCAGCTGATATAAAATAAACTATCTAAAATGGCGGGAAAATTTCAAACTGGTGCATAGCGACCATGGTAGAATGATGTCGAGTAGAGATGCGCACAAGTCATGTAATAGCCACAATTGCACTAGATTTGAAAAAAAAATTCACATTTTAAAAAATATCGGTATATTGTTCTTGAAGCAATAAGTCTTCCATTTCTTGGACTCTATTACCGGCTGGTAATTCTTCGCGATTTGTGGGTATAATCGGAAATTGTTGGTGGGTTTAGAAAATCATTGCTTGACAAAAATAGAAAATGTTGATCAAAATCTTCTAATATATCGTCTTCTTGGATTCGTTATTTTCTCCAGCACGTTCAATCTTTTTTATTGGTCTGGTACTGTATATATCAATCACTATCAATCACTATCAATCATTTTTTTCAGTTCGTGTTGATCGTTTAAGTTGATTAGGATCCATTTCGGGCCAATAGTAGCAGGGCAAAGTTTGTCATTGATTGTATTTTATATTTCGAAGTCATACATGACGGAAGTTCGATTTTCCGGGCAAATCCTTGAATTGGGAAATATGTCGGGTTTCCTTTTCAAGACAATTGCTTGGGCCGTTTCTTGGGGAACGTGTCTTCATTCGGTTTCTAGTTGAAATCACCAAATCACAACATAATCACAAAATAAAAAATCACACTGCTGGAAAAAGTTGAATTTTGAAGACACGAGACAAAAAGTGAAAATCACGATGTCGACTCTTTGAGCTCTGAACATCAAATGAATGTGTGCGTGTGTGTGCATCCACCAGCATTGCTGCATTCTCCATCTGCTCATCCGGCCATTTTTCACCATGACTGTAAAATTAGTCATCATGTTATCAAAAAATTTTAAACTTTTCCGTTTTGCAAAAGAGCCATCTGATGGCCAACAATCCAAAAAGTTGTGTGTGTGTTTTACTGTGTGGGCGCAATTTCGAATTCCGAGTGCTGCGACGGTACTGCCATCTAGCGGAATAAAATAAAACCTAAAAGTTTTGAATGATCACACAAGATGGCGTTGTTCGCAATATTTGATTTTATTCGAAATTCAATAGTAGCAGCAATCAAATAATAATAAATGTACAATGATTGTGAATTTACTGAATTTACTGAAGTGGATCACAATAGAATTTCAGATATTCAGTAGAGATGCTTTCATTGGATGATCCACCACCGGTCATTTGGCTTGGACAGTAGGCAAAATCCATGCTATATTTTCTTAGATTTGTTTCATCAAAACTAAAATTAGCAAATGAAGATGATGCTGAAGAGGATCGAGAAATCGGTTTCCTCGTCGCAGTAGTAGTAGTGGTAGTTATGATGATCTTGGATGATGATCTTAAATCTGTCGGGATTTCCGGTTTTACAGGACCATTATCAATCATTCGATTATCATCATCATCCGGTGGAGATTCAATCCAATCGGAATCAATGGGAATATTGATGGTGGGCATGACTAGAGCGGTTGAAACCGCCGCCGCCCCCTCTACCGGTGCACTTGCCGGTGTTGGGCGTGGTTTATCAACATTGAAATAATTGGCCACCAGCGTGATACTGTCCAAGGACAATGCACTTCTTGGATAATTGTTATTGTTGTTGGTGGTGGTGGTGGTCGTGGTGGCCAAAGCCAACGACGATTGTTGCTGCTGTTGCCGTTGCCGTTGTTGTTGTCGAAGTCGTTGTTGGCGAGTCGATCTGGTGGATCGAAATCTTTGGATACGTCGAACTAGATCGATCAACATCATCATGAAATAATGGAACGCGATCGTATCGAACACCGCCAACGGAATGAATATGATCACATTGAACAGGGGATCTTCATCCCAATGTGACCAGAAAAACCACGATGACCAAATGAATTGACCGATGATTAGCATGAGAACCAATATCACAAAAATAGCTTTGACCACGGCCGATCCGAGGATTTGGTTCGAAGTTGAAGCTCCGCCCCGTGAGAGGAGTCGAGGGTGTTGTTCCACGAAGAAAACATTCGATTTGGAATCGGGTTTTTCACAACTGGATTTAGTTGATCTTGTCGTTGAAGATTTTGATTTGATCACATTCAACAACAATTTAGCTAGCCAATGATCGCCCAACAGGGAACAAGCACATTGTTTTTTATACGTCTTTGACATTGAAATTCAGGTTTTGGAACATTTTCTCCCGAACACTGCCGACTGATTGGGAGCCAAGAGAATATGGCGCCCACGACCACGAACCGAACGGCCGATCGTGTTTTGGGCATATAATTATCCTTGATAGCGATGATGATGATGATGATGATTACTAGTTATTATTATTATTATTAGTATTGCTCTTCAATGTAATGTTCTTGCACTCTCGCACTCTCACTCACAAACGACCACCGTGTCTCTCTCGCGAATGCCATTTTAGGCTATCCAGGTTGCACCATTTTTTTATTTTTGCTGGCTGGTTGGTTCTTGGAACCTGCGTGGATCATTTCCAGGTTCCAGAAAAAAACTAGTGTGTTCCCATGTTCTTCGCCCAGGCGACAAGCGACAAGCGCCAAACAAACAAAACAAACGAACAACCTCTAAAACAACTAGAATATTCAATGAACGCCAAGACACACACACCTGAACACAGGATACACACAATCGGCACCAGAACAATTCGAATTCAATTTCTTCAGATTCTGGTCCCCGAAGATCCACGATCTGTTTTAGACACCTCTCCGGGATTTCTAGATTCTAGGATTTGGAATGTAAAAAACTACTACCACTAGTGGTATGACGTAAATTCCTAGGAATCCGAGAAAATTAATCGCAAAAAACGCCTGATACATTATTGATAACCTAGTTTCAGTGCAACGGATTCGTCTACATTCTACGTTCTGTTCCAAGCTTGATCCCGGGTCCCGGGTTGATGTGTGTCTGAAGGGTTTTGAGCGGTTGAACGGTAAAATGTCGGACAACTTCCCCGTGAAGAGAGAAAGCGAGAGCAACAGCGACAGCGAACGAGCGACAGAACAGAATCAGAAAAATGAGGACAAGCACAACGAAGATGATATTAACCATTTGGATGCAATTAATCGTCGTTTTGGTCTTCGTTGTTGTTTTGACCACGTATGGCCATACCAGCCATCATATGACAATATGGTGACAATTTATGTAATAAATAATCAAATTATATAATCGAATTTTTATGTTCGTTTGGACTCGAACAAACTTTGGACGAAAATCAATAATTCTCAGGGAAACCAACGACGAGGTGAACAACAGCGACAACGGTAGAACCACCACCCAACCACACACCCACCCACCACTATTATAAACCCACCAATGTCACAACCTTGTCGTTGTTGTTGTTTGAATTTCACGACGAGCTATCATTACACAATTATGATGATCGATTTGCTCTCTCGCTCTCTCTCCCATATTGCATAATTTCCATAATAGCAATAATAACAATAGCAACAACAACAATAAATAAAAGGCAATAAGAATCGAACACCCTAACCTGAACACCACCAGCGATCACCAGCGATCACTGGAATTGGGTTGGCCATGGAAAATGGCAAGTAGCGCGATAGCGTGACATGTTGGCGCTGAGGGAGAGAGACGAAATATAAATTAGATAAATTCAACATAATTATCAACACACCACCACCCACCATTACCAAGGTTGTATGTGATCGTGGGTGGACACCAGTGGATGGGTGTGGTGGATCCTGGTGAAGCCATTCGAATCGGATCGAAGAATAATTGAAGAATCCGTATGTTTGCTGATTATATAATTAGGGCGTTTACGCGTGTGCGAGGGCGCGCGCGTGTGATAATGAACTTGTCGGCGCGCGGGGCGGGACCAAAAAGAGAAGCCTTGCCCCCTCTTGCCGGTAGTTCATACGATGAACTTGTAATAACCAGCGTAGTATAAAATTGATCGAGGAGAATGTGAAGCGAACTCAGGAAAAAGGAAGGTTTTTATTTTCCGAAAATAAAATAAAATAAAATAAAACAATCAACAATACAACTCACTAAAATCAATGCTGCTATGGTCAAGTTAAATTTTGGATGAAAATAAGGGTGTGTCTGGGTATAGGTGGGTGTGTGTGTTTGAAAATTTTTGGCGGGAAAATTTTTGTTACGAACGAATTTCATTCGAAGAAGAGCGCAAGCGGCAGTGCGAATATTCTTAACATATTACGAATTCGGAACAAAATATGAAGAAGAAGAAGAAAACAAACGAAAGCAGAAATCAATGCTTGAACAATACAGAGAGAATAATCTTAAATGTTATAGGGTTGCGTGTGGGTGTGGTGTGTGGGTGTGTGTATGAATAGAATTATAACAAAATTTAATACAATAATGTTAACATAAATAATCTCCAAAAAAGAAGAAGAAGCAGAAAGAATATTCTGTTTGATGGAATTCTAGTTGTTTTCAATCATCATTATTGAACAACAACAATGATGATATTATATAACAAACAGAATTGAAGACTAATCATCATGATGATCGAATATTGAATTGATGGCTTCAATGACCATACACCACTACCCTGTGATGGATCTGGATTAAATATAACTGCTCGATTTATTTGATTTGGTTCATCCGTATCCGTATCCGTATCCTTGTCCTTGTCATCTGTTTCTTGTGGGTCCGGAAATGGTAATGGATTGTATTTTGGTCGTTCGCTTGGTTTTTGTGTTAATTCTTTTGTTTGGCTGGTGGCGCCATCTGTTGTTTGTGTGGATGTTTCATCGTATTTTCTTTCGGTTATTTCCATTTTTTCCTCGATTTCCTCCTCTATTTCCGGTGTTGTTTCCACCGTATTGATGGTTTCTACCGGTGTGGTCGGAATATCATCTTTGGGCGGTTCTGGTATTACGCATTTTTCCTCTGTCAATGGATCGTTTAGAAATTGGTAAACGGTTTTATTGTTAAAATCTGAAAAGCTATTATGACATTCGCTGGTTAATTGTTTTTCATAGTTCCTGTCAGCGAATGAATCGAATGCTTCACGTAGCCAGTATAGATGACAATCACAATACAGGGTGTTATCTGGTTTGATGGAAAGAAAAGAAAAAGGAAGAACACATGTTAAACAAAGGAAACCAAATCAAACAAACAAAATTAGCTAACAAACAACAAGTGTGTTGAGAAATTGGAAACGGCGGAACCTAAAATCTTGGTGTGAGGGTTGTTGCTGTGTTGGTGTGTGTTCAGATTGGGTTGTTTTAAAGATGTTCAAACAAACATCCAAACAGAGGGAGAGAGAGAAAGCAAACACACTTTGGCCACTTTGGAGACAGGTACCGAACAACCAAGCATCTTTGGAAGATTTTTTAAGAATTTTGTTCTTGTTGTTGTTGTTGTTGGTCGCTTTGGGTTGTGTGTTTTCTTCGATCGAAATTCACTTTCTCACACACACACACACACACGGCAAACATCGCGAAGGATCATCATCATGATCATCATGTCAATGGGGATCACTTCAATTGGAAAACAAACCTAAACGCTAATGAAATCAATTATCGGCCATCAGTCAAGACAAGTGATCACCATTGAGAGATGATTCGGGTAAGCCGGCCGAACGATAATAATGTGTTTTTTTTGTGGCTTTTCACTACTTTGTTGGTTGTTGGTTATCTATGGCCTATCTAGGTTCCCCCTCTCTTAAATATTATGTGTTTGCACCCGTGGTAAATATTTACCGAAAGTATTATCGAGAAACGAAAGCAAGAAAAGAAAATAATAATTTCGGGATTTACGAGCAAACAAACAATGTGTTCCTATATTTGAGGTTTTAATCAAAATCCAACCATCCAACCAACCATCTTGCTCGTAGCTCAAAGATTGTAGCCATGGTTTCAACCTCGAACGATGGTGTGGTGTTCCGACGAAACATGAACGTACGGCGATAAGTGCACCACGTCGTTGAAGAGCGAAATTGGTTTTCAAACAAACATAATATTTGTTTGCTTCGAAAACAGTGCACCATCAAAATTTTTTCTAGGCAACAACAACAACAACAAATTAAGAAAGATTAGTGGTGTGTGTACCACCACACATTGCCATGACCACGATGTTTGACTAGCTAGGTTGGTTGGTTGGCTGCTGGCTGACGACTAGTCGATTCATAAATGCCAAACACACATTTCGCCATGGCCATAAATTTCGAATGGAAATTATTATTATTATTATTATCATTTTTTTATTTATATTTAATGGTGTAAGCTGAATCTAACAAGAACGAGAACCACCCGGTACCCGGTTTCATTGAAAAGGGTCTCGAGAACGAGAACGAGAAAAATCCTTTTGAAAATAAAAATCGGCCAAGCAGCTAAAATGAGAATTGCGATGAATACCATTTCATTACATCTCGTCTTCCTCTCATCCATTATCCGGCCGTCAACGAGAACAAAACCAACAGTTTTTAGGAGGGAAAAGTGTACTAAAAGCTTTAAGAAAAAAAATGCACGCAAGGAAAAGAAATATTTCCGCACTGGGCAACTGTGGGCGTTTTGTTTGGCGAGCGAAAGCGAGAGCGAGAGCGAAAGGGGCAGAGACACACACACACACACACAGACAGAGAGCCACACAGAGAGAGGGGAGAGGACAAGAGAAGAAAGAAGAAGCCAATGGACAATCACTCAGGATGGGCAGTGCACACTATATGCGCGTGCACTTCATGTCTCTATCTTGTTGTGTCTATTGCTGATTGTCATTCATTGGCATTCAGCAAAAAAAGGGGGGCGAGAGATAGAAGCCAAGAACGCGCGAGAGGAAATTCAATAAAAAAAATAAAGTGTGCTAGCCAGTAAAACTAGTAAAACGAAAGAAAGAAAGCAAGAAAATCCTGCCCGCCCAACTTTACTTTCTTCACCACTATTTTCAATGCAAGGCTATTTGTATGAAAATGAATCATAAAACGATACGCTAAACAATTTGGCCAATCATAAAAGGTCTGAACGATTGGTCCAACCTTCCTCCCCTTGGTTGCGTGTGTGTGTGTGTTCAATAAATCAAATCGGAACATTAAATGCCAATAAAATTAATGTTCGCTAAATTCGAGGGCTGGATCCAGAAGATCCATGGCGCATAGGGCGTGTTGCGGAGGCATTTTGGGAAAACTTGGAAAACTGGGTTTTTTTTGGAAAAAGGTTTTTTCACGGTACTCACTGGTAATTTTGAAGAACACATATCGTTTTTGTCCAGGTCGATGGAACGATAGTTTGGAGATGGCATTCAACCGGTTGCTTTCCAAATTAACGCTAACCAGATTGGGCAAATTACGCAATTGTGTGCCCATATATCTTAGATTGTTGAATTCTAATTTAAGTTCTTGTAATTTGCGTAGACCATAGAATGCTTGCTCTTCGATCAGCTCGATACGATTATAGCTCAGATCCAATACTTCCAGATTGGGCATATGTTCAAACACACGATTTGGTAATATTTTGATACGGTTCAAACGTATATCCAAATTGTCCAACCGGGACAAACCTTTGAAGTTTTTCTTTTCGATTTTTTCAATCAAATTCTTGTCCAAAGTTAAATACGAAAGTCTTTGGAGCGGTACAAACGTATCATCGGCGAATGTTTCTATACGATTATCTTCAATGAACAATTCTCTTAATTTTGGCAGATTTTTAAACATTTTTGGCAATATGGGAATGTTATTGGTGTTCATCATGATCTTCTCCAAACTTGGTAAATCTTCGAATGCATTCTCTTCGATCACCATTGTTGGACAAAGACTGATCTCGAGAATTTGCAATTTAGACATCTGATAGAATGCCCTACTGGGTAGTCTGGTAAAATTCAAATCACTCAAACGCACATCACGTAATGAATCTTTAAGGGCACGGAATATTTCGATAGGAAAATTATCCAGGCCAATATTTTGATAGGCGCTGATCTTCAATCGAACGATCGATTGTTGTGCGCTGAATTTTTTCCAAACATCCGCATCCGATGGAATCGTACGATCCAATGAATAACAAGTCACATCGGTAACCTCTTTTACATCATCACAATTGCAATACAATGAACCTAAACCACCACAAACGGTATCATCGGCATGGGAAATATTTGTTCTGGATCCCAATATTCCCAATATCAATAGAATATGGATCCAATGTTGTAATCCTTTAAGGCGTCTTTTTCCCAACATCATCATGTTGATCATTCTAAGTAAAATCATCTACATATAGAACATTTGGCACTGACAATAGAATTTCGGTCAAAGGAGGAAGAAGTGTGTTTGGCTGGAACACTAACAATATTCACAAGATCAGGATCAGTTCGGACGGAAAACGAAACGGAAACGGAAGGACTTTCAGACACCGATCCAAATTCGGTTGGTTTGGTTCGGATTTGAACAACAACAACAATAACAACAAACAAATGCACGGAATGATGATGATGAAGACACTGCTTTATGGTACGAATGCATTCTAAATCAATGGATCAATATGGATACTGATGTGATGCTCACGATGATAATGCTGGTGGCTGAACCTGTTGATGCTGATTAGAAAAAACATAAATCAATCAATCTATAAATCGATTTTTGGAAAATCAGGTATATTGGGCGGCCCAAATTGGGCGAAAGAAACATCAAAAAGAAAAATGTCCTAAGATAATGAAGATGCTATAATTGGAATGGCGCCTCAGACCAATTCAAGACACTCGCACACATACACTAACACTCACATAACGGTGGTTCGATAATAAAACAATATGATTTCCGATCAATATCGGACGACGAGGATGATGATGATGGCGGTGGTGGTGGTACACTTGGTGATCACATCAAACTAAATCAAACACACACACGCACACACAAATCAACGGCAGCCGAAAAGCCAAAACCAAAAACCAGAAAAACTAAAAAAGATTCCAATCTCAAAGTTGGGTTTTTTTTTGGCGTAGCGTACCGCAACAACAACCAGAAACCAGAAAATACAAAATATCAAAAAAAAAGTATTGACATTCGTTCTGCCTACTTTTCTCGATGTTCTCGATGTGTGTGCGGTGTGTGTGGGCGTATCAACGGGTATTTTGGGTTCCCTCTTGAATCTCGCTGTGTGTGTGTGTGTGTGTGTGGAAAGACTCTAAAATTAAAACCATGGAAAATGTGTGTTGATTTAAGCTTAACAAGCGCAACCATCATCATCATCATCAACCATCATCAACCATAAGGCAAGCACATAAGCATGATGAGAGCCTAAGGGAGCCGTCGAGAGAAAGAGAGAGAGAAACATTGTTGATGGTGTTGGAAAACCATGAAACAATATTGACATGTTACCATGGGGTCTGCCTATAACGGAACAAAGTAACCAACTAAAGTCACCACTAGGCAACCATCCAGATGATAATGGTTGTTAAAATATCAATAAAATAAAATAACCATACTGTGACAAGGGAGCGACCAACCAACGAGATCGAGAGCGAGATCAAGAGAGGGAGAGTGTTTCAAGAGGCTCAATCAACCAGACAGCCAAGCCAGCCAGCATATTTTTGACATTTATCCGGCGTTGGGCAGGATTAGGCAAAAAAAGGAGAAAATCTCATAACGATCGTATAACACTCCTTTTTCCCTCTTTGAGGCCGGGATTCTGTTCATGGTGATTTTTAGCGGCGGCGACGGGTTATTTTGGTGGATTTAACCCAATTTCGGCAAAAGCCCATACCACAATAATAATAACGGGAATGTTTACATTATTGGAATTTGGTTTCGATAATTCTGCTACTTGATGACGATGATTATTCTGGGCTGGTTAATTGATTCTTACACACACACACACACACACACTTACTTGGGAAACACAGAGACACAGTTCGAATTCGGTAATTGGAAAGAGATCGAGAAAAAAATCGAAGATTCAGACCAATAAATTTCAATAACAATAAATTTTCACGAGTGGGCAACGGGAAGAAGAGAATCTGTTTGTTTGTTTCTTATTTCGTCGCGATTCTCTCTCTCTCTCTTCGACACAATTAGATCAATAAACGAATGAAAGGATGAAGACTAGTGAAAAAAAACTAGTTCAAATGGTCGCCGAGCGTTTTGGTGGTGGTGGTGGCCGGAGGTCGTTGTCATCCAAAGTGGCGTTGGTCGTATTGTCTTGTAGCCGTGTTGCCATTGGATGATGATGATGATGATTGTTGTCTTGTCTTGTCTTCTTTGCACAACAATAGAGTGATAATGTCAACAATGGCAGCAGGCGTAATCATAATGTTTCTGGATGTTTCATCAATGAGAAGATATCGAAAAATTCAAGAGGAAATGTGAAGCCAAACAACGTTTCCGGAGAGCAGAAGAGCGAGCGAGCCAGATAGAGACGAAAATGATGTGATGTGTTCGGAAACGTTTGAACAGCAGCTATCATCACCAATGGTGAATGATTGTCGATGATGTTACAGTTGAAGAAACTTTGAAATAACTGAAATTTGATGCGCGAAAAAAATGCTCCAAACGGGACCGAACATCGAAAACGAAGGGAAAAAATCAACACAACACAACAACAATCATCTTGATTGAAACAAAAAAAAATATTTGAATGCCGCTATAATAACAATCAATCTTCTTCTTCTTCTTGGATGTCTCCGATCTCGATGTCTTGATTTGCCGACGAGGCTCGTGGTTCATGTGGTCGCGGTTGTTATCATCATTATCATTAATAACGATTATTTCAACCCTCAACCAACAATAATCACCGACAATTAAGTAGATCAGATTTCACCAGAAAAGATCAAAGAGGATCAACACTTGTATTTCCGGTTTACAACAACAAGAAAAACAATTAGCGTGAAAGCCGAAGAAAATTATGAGAACAATCATAATAATTGTTCGAAATTTTCATAAACCTTCGAATTCGAATTTCAAGAAAATTCGAAAAGTAGCGGTAGTAGCGGTTTTGTTCGGGAATTCGAACCACACTATTCGACCACTACGCAAAATCGAATGTTTGTGCGCGCGCTCACAAACACAAATCGAATACATACCCCAACATGGGCCAAAATGGAAGCCAAAATGGGCCGCCAATATCTGGTTGACCAATCGTTTGATGGTGATTGATTGATCGGAATCCTAATCCGTGGATTAGTTTGGGATGATCACGTCCAAGATTAATCCGTCACCACTAACCACAATGGCACACCAACGGATATCGAATGCAACTTGATCACCATCATCATCATCATCATCACACCCTTGAAGCCAGTTGGTTCATTGAGAAGAATCACCACAAAACACGGATATTGATGATGTAAACAAAACCCGAACAACGTTCGAAGAGCGGTACTATTATTATTATGTAATATGCAAGCCGAAAACCCAATTCAACCGACCATTTTGGTGAACAGTTCGAATAGAACTAAATCAAGAAAGAAGAGCGCCGTGAACTGTGAACGCGCACGAAAGATCCATCATCCAAAGCAAAACATTCTCACTGAATGCTGCTGAACACCACCACACTGGACACAGAAGAAGAAGAAGAAGAAGAAGCCATCTAAACGCGTATATACACTTCTTCGGAGAGCAGAAGCAATGGCAACCACCGCAGCACCGAACCAACAACAACGACCAACAACCAACAACCGACAACATCGACATCATTCCGGACGACGAGACACAACAACCAACAACCACCATCATTATCATCCTACCATGTACCGTGAGCTACTGCCATCCGGAAATTATGCCATATGCATTGATTTGGAATGGTGGGAGGTGGGTGTGGCGGGATGGGGAGAATCGATATTCGAGATACCAAGAAAATGTCGACGAATGTTGTCCTACGGCCCACAAGCATCGGGCAAAAGAGCTGTGAATTATATATGAGCTTGTGTGCTATGGCCCTGGCCTGCTAGGTATATGGAGTTATGTACCAGTCTGTCTGTCTGGTCGAAGGAGACAACGCGAGACAGAAGACACGATTTACGATTATTAGTATGGTGGAATTGGATCTACAATGGGTCACATGGCGATGGTGCAGGAAAGACCGACGATTCGACTCAAATGGCCAATGCGGAAAACAACCACCAATTAACAACCACCATGAAGATACAAGAAGATACAAGAGATTTTCGGTGATTGTCGGTGAGCTTAAGTCATGGCTCATTGGGTTCTTCGAACGAACGTTCGATTCTCGGGAATGGATTTGGCCACCACCACCACCACCACCACCACCACGGGAAAGAAACGAAATTCTTCGAATTTGCAAATTTCGAAGCATTTACGAAATTCGAACGCTCGCACACTGGCACATGAAGGTCAACCGCACGAGATTATTGGTGCGTACGCGCAGGAGGGGAGGGCGGTGAATTAGCGAGAAACTACAGCAATACGAACAATGATAATACAAATAATTGCTATACGAACGAAGGGCGGACAGACAGACAGACAGAAGCACACGCACAGTTACACACACACAGGCACGAGCATGCAGACGATGGGAGGAGTCATCTCGTTGAGCATTCAGCCCTAAAGCTGTTGGCTTGTATTTTGCATACAAAAAAAAGAGCGCTTGAAGGGGAATGGATATCGGCGAGCGATACGCGCTCCTCGCACGGATTGAATTTTAAATGCTAAATGAATTCGAATTCGAATGATAATTGGCCAGGATAATCTATTATTATTATTGTTAGACTTTGGATTATTGGAAGAATCCATGAATGGATTAACGAATGGATAATGACGATCATGATCATGGCCTGCAACAAACGCTACGCGTGTTGTTTTCCGGTTTTGAACCACCACCACCATCTTCATGAATTCCATGTCGAGGTTTTGCCAAATCCCAACCATCCATCTTGCTTCCTCGAACAACAACATTGACAACTAACACACAACTAGCACACACACAGGAATACCGAGAAAAACATCAAGCCACCAACCAACTGTAACATCGACACTGATGATGGTACTGATACATCGGTACTGGTTCGGCGCGGCCGACTTTTGGTCTGGTGGTGGCACTAACAATGCTGTGGAAACCATCCGTTACACCAACACCAATACCACCAATACCAATACGGAATATGAAGCATCATTATCATCATGATGATGATGATCCCGAACACGAACAACAACAACAACAACAATTAATGGACGGACACACACACATATGGCTCTACCATCGCTTCTGGACGGACGCCTGGAAACTGGTTGAAGATGGCCAAGATCGTCGGCGGATGATGATGTTTATGAAATCAAATGGCAAACACCATCAGTACACACCAAGTATTTGGTGGTGTGTTGGGAAACACACATCTTGTACAGCACGGCACGGTTTTGTTTTCTCGCGGGCAACACAAAAAAAACAAAACATAAAACCGTGAAACAAACACGAACTTTGCAATTGCATTTTGGTCATGTGGTAGCTAGTTATTTCTTTGAGAAAAATGCCAACCACGGGAGAGAGATGGAGAGAGATGGAGAGAGATGGAGGGTACAAAGGTTACGAACTTTCGCACCAACCTCGCCTCGATTCAGAACAATTGTTGTTGTTGGTGTGTGTGTATTCAAGAGGTGGTTCAATTCACCGATTGCCGAGGATTTCCCAAAGCTAAAGCTAAAGTTGTGCTAGTGGCGGTGGTGGTGTAGCC
>JAOZJS010001121.1:0-13978 GCA_025882695.1 Amerodectes protonotaria | reverse complement strand
TCACCGGAGGCAACCGTAGGTGAGTACGCACCCCTGTCCTCCCAAGCTTGAACTAGCCGTCGGTGTTAAACAACACAAGCCAGCAGCAAGCCCCCCACCCACCAAATGCCGCAAGGCATTTAAAACAACACCTTTTTATGCCGCCTCAGTCTCGCGAGCCGGCGCGTCCTTACCGACGAGCAGCCGCGCAGCCACAATCCCGGCCTCGTAAAGCACGATCAGCGGCGCAGCCAGCATCAACTGCGACAACACGTCCGGCGGCGTGACGATGCCCGCCACCACGAACGCGGCAACGATCACGTACGGCCGGATCTGCTTGAGCTTGGCGATGCTGAGCACCCCCATGCGCACGAGCACCACGACCACGACGGGCACCTCGAACGTGACGCCGAACGCGAGGAACATGCCGAGCACGAAGCTCAGGTAATTGTCGATGTCGGTCGACATCTGCGCGCCGAGCGGCGCGTTGTAATGCGCCATGACGCGGAACACGGTCGGAAACACGACGAAGTACGCGAACGCCATGCCGCCCATGAACAGCAAATAACTGCTGCCGACGAGCGGCACCACGAGACGCTTCTCGTGCTGATAGAGCCCCGGCGCCACGAACGCCCAGATCTGATAGAGCACGTACGGCAGCGCGACCACGAGCGCGACGAGCATCGTCACCTTCATCGGCACGAAGAACGAACCCGTCACGTCGGTGACGATCATGCGGCCGCCCGCGGGCAAGTTCTGCATGAGCGGCCGCGCGAGCAGCCGGAAAATCTCCGGGGCCCAATAGACGAGCCCCAGAAACACGACGATCACGGCCGCGCCCGCGCGCACGATGCGCATGCGCAGTTCGACGAGGTGGGAAAAAAAGGTTTCTTCCGGCGCGGCGGCCGGCTTGTCGTGCTGGGGGTCGCTCACACCGGCCCTCGGTTAGGAATGGAACGCATCGCGCTCAGAAAAAACGCACGGGACGGCGCAGCGAAGCGGGCTGATGGCGCGCCACGCGCGCCGCGCCGGACTGGACGTGGATGCGCCGCGTGACCGCGCGCTTGTACCAGAGCGGCTGCGCGGCTTGCCGCACACGCCAGTTGCGGCGCTTCGGCGCGGGCGCGAGCGGCGCGTGGTAGTAGGCCGAGCCGCCCGGCGCGCCGCCGGAAGCGGACATGCCCGGGGTCGAACCGCTGTCGATCCCATCGCGCAACGCGGGATCGGGAAGACCGTCCGCGGCTACCGCGCCTTCGGGCGCGATCGTGATGCTGTCGCGCCACGATTTGGTTTGCTGGTTCCACGCGGTGTTCAGCTCGCGCTGCTGCTCGCTGAGCGTGCCCGAAATCGTGTTCTCGACGTTGTGCGCGGCCTTCTCGATATCGGTCTTCATGGTGCGCAGCGAATCGAGCTCGATCTCGCGCGTGACCTCGGCCTTGACCTCGTTGAGATAGCGCTGCGCGCGGCCGAGCAGCGCGCCCGCCGTGCGCGCGACGCGCGGCAGGCGCTCGGGCCCGAGCACAACGAGCGCGACGACGCCGATCAGCGCCATCTTGGACAGTCCGATATCGAACATCGCTACGCTTCCGTGCGCGGCCTCAGACCTGCTTCGAATCGGTCGGACGCGCGGCGCTCTGCGGGTTCGCCCCGTTTTGCGCCTCGCCGCCTTCCGGCAGTTGCTTGGACGCCGGCGTTTCGGCCTCCGCCATGCCTTCCTTGAAGCCCTTCACCGCGCCGCCGAGATCGCTGCCGAGGCCGCGCAGCTTCTTGGTGCCGAACACCATCACGACGATCAGCAAAATGATCAGCCAATGCCAAATACTCAACCCGCCCATGATTCACTCTCCCTAAAACCGATGGCCGCAGCGGCCCCAACCGCGCACCTGTCAGATGTGCGGCACGCCCCGAATGTCCCGGGCGGCCGGCGGCCTGTACGCGGCGAACTCTATCATTCTACAAGCAAGCGGGGCCGCGCCGAACCTGGCGAAGCGGCCGATTTTCAAAACCAGCGGGCCGGATCGAGCGGTTTGTTTTCGTAAAGGTACAACCAGCCCTTGATAATGCGGTACAGCGTCCAGATCCAGGCCGCGAACACGATCACGAAGCCCACGCCGACGAACATCAGCGCGAAACCGACGATGTAAGCGAGCAGCCCCCACCAGAACGTGCGGATCTGCCACGTGAAATGCGCGGCGTACGGGGTGCCCGCGACATCGTCGCGCTTGATGTAGTCGATGATGAGCGCGATCAGGCTCGTGATGCCGCCCGTAAGCCAATGCACGGCGTAAAGCGCGTAGAGGATATGGGTCAGCGTGCGCAGCTTCGCGTCGCGCTCGTCGCCGGGCGCGTTCGCGTGCTGCTCGATCACCGGTTGAATGGGGTCTGACATGGCGCACTCCGTTCAGGGGTCACTACGTTGGACACGACAGCAAACGACAAATTCACCGCTATCGTCACCACCATTGCGCCGGCGCAACGCCACAGGTCAGTGGCCGCCGGCTTCGCGCTCGCGGCGCTTGCGCAGCGCCTTTTCCTCGAGGCCGGACAGGCCCTCGCGGCGCTCGAGTTCGGCGAGCACGTCGGCAGGGCTCAGATCGAAATGGGCGAGCATCACGAGGCAGTGGAACCACAGGTCCGCGACCTCGCCGACGAGCGCGCGCCGCTCGCTGCCGAGCCGCACGTCCTTGGCGGCCAGCACGACCTCGGTGGCTTCCTCGCCGATCTTCTTGAGCACCGCGTCGTCGCCCTTGTGGAACAGGCGCGACACGTACGACTGCTCGGGATCGCCGCCCTTGCGGCCCTCGATCACGGCCGCGAGGCGCAGCAGCGTGTCTTGCGTGAGCACGGGCGGTTCGGCGGCGGGAGGCGTGGTCGGTTGCGTCATTTGTAGATGTGTTCGGGGTCTTTCAGCACGGGATCGACGGCGACCCAGTCGCCGGCGTCGGCCGAGCCTTCGAATTTCTGGAAAAAGCACGAGTGGCGGCCGGTGTGGCACGCGATGCCCGAGACCTGCTCGATCTTGAGCAGCACGACGTCCTCGTCGCAATCGAGGCGCACTTCGCTCACGTGCTGCACGTGGCCCGACTCCTCGCCCTTGAACCACAGACGCTGGCGCGAGCGCGAGAAATACACGGCGCGGCCGAGCTCGACGGTCTTGAGCAGCGCCTCGCGGTTCATCCACGCGAACATCAGCACGTCGCCCGTGGCGGCCTCCTGGGCGATCGCGGGCACGAGCCCATGCTCGTCCCAGCGGACCTTGTCGAGCCAGGCGGGCTGATTGATGGCCGGCTGATTCATGATTGCCTCACCGAAATGCCGCGCGCGGCCATGAAGCGCTTCGCCTCGCCGACCGTGTGCTCGCCGTAGTGGAAGATGCTCGCAGCCAGCACGGCGTCCGCGTGGCCCTCTTCGATGCCCTGCGCGAGGTGTTCGAGCGAACCGACGCCGCCCGACGCGATCACGGGCACGGGCACCGCATCGGACACGCCGCGCGTGAGCGCGAGGTCGAAGCCGGACTTGGTGCCGTCGCGGTCCATGCTGGTCAGCAGGATCTCGCCCGCGCCGAATTCGGCCATCTTGCGCGCCCATTCGATCGCGTCGATGCCGGTGGCCTTGCGGCCGCCGTGCGTGAACACTTCCCAGCGCGGCGCCTCGCCGTCGGCCGACACGCGCTTCGCGTCGATCGCGACGACGATGCACTGCGAGCCGTACTTGTCGGCCGCGTCGCGCACGATCTGCGGATTGGCGACGGCCGACGAATTCATGCCGACCTTGTCGGCGCCCGCGTTGAGCAGGCGTCGCACGTCTTCCACGGCGCGCACGCCGCCGCCCACGGTGAGCGGAATGAAGACCTGCGAGGCGACGGCCTCGATGATCGGCAGGATCAGGTCGCGCCCGTCGGACGTGGCCGTGATGTCGAGGAACGTGAGTTCGTCGGCGCCCTGCTCGTCGTAGCGGCGCGCGATCTCGACCGGGTCGCCCGCGTCGCGCAGCTCGACGAAATTGACGCCTTTGACGACGCGCCCGGCGGTCACGTCGAGACAGGGGATGATGCGTTTAGCTAGAGCCATGGTGTTACTCGGTACCGCGGTAAAACCGCCGCGCGGGCGGCGGTTTGAGTCTGACGGCGCTCAGGCGTCGTCGAGTTCGCCGTTCAGCTCGTCGGCGCGCTTTTGCGCGGCAGCGAAATCGAGGTCGCCCGAATAGATCGCGCGGCCGCAGATCACGCCCTCGACCCCTTCGCTCTCGACCTCGCACAGCAGGTCGATGTCGGCCAGGTTCGACAAGCCGCCGCTCGCGATCACGGGGATCCCGACCGCCTGCGCGAGCTTGACCGTCGCCTCGATATTGATGCCTTGCAGCATGCCGTCGCGGCCGATGTCGGTATAGACGATCGACTCGACGCCGTAATCCTCGAATTTCTTGGCCAGGTCGATCACCTCGTGGCCCGTGAGCTTGCTCCAGCCGTCGGTGGCGACCTTGCCGTCCTTGGCGTCGAGCCCGACGATGATGCTGCCCGCGAACGCGCTGCACGCATCCCGCAGGAAACCCGGGTCCTTGACGGCCGCGGTGCCGATGATCACGTACGTGAGGCCCGCGTCGAGGTATTTCTCGATCGTGTCGAGGCTGCGGATGCCGCCGCCAAGCTGCACGGGGATCTCGTCGCCGACTTCCGCGAGAATCGCTTCGATCGCTTCGAGATTCTTCGGCTTGCCGGCAAACGCGCCGTTCAAGTCGACCAGATGCAGGCGCCGGGCGCCGAGGTCGACCCACTTGCGGGCCATCGCCGCGGGGTCTTCCGAGAAAATCGTGGCCTGGTCCATATCGCCTTGTTTCAGGCGTACACATTGACCGTCTTTGAGATCGATGGCCGGAATCAGCAGCATAGCAATCGGTTGGGGTTCGGAGAAAAGGGGAAATCGCATGCGCGAGCCTGCCCGGGAGGACACGGCTCCGCTAGTTTAGTACAACTCGCCGCGGCGCTAACCGCGTGCGCCGAACGGCACGGGCCGTTTACGCATCGCCAGTGTAGCGCCCGCGCCACGTCAGGGCTGCCAATGCACGAAATTGCGGTAGAGCCGCAAGCCCACCTCGGCGCTCTTCTCGGGGTGGAACTGCGTCGCGAACAGGTTGTCGCGCGCCACGGCCGACGTGAACGGCGCACCGTACGGCGTCTCGCCCACGGTATGCGCGGTGTCGCCGGGGACGGCGTAGTAACTATGCACGAAATAGAAGTACGCGTCGTCGGGCACGCCGTCCCAGAGCGGGTGCGGCCGCGTCTGGCGCACGCGGTTCCAGCCCATCTGCGGGACCTTGAAACGCGAGCCGTCGTCCTGCAGGCGCCCTTCGAGCTCGAAGCGCAGCACGCGGCCCGGCAGCAGGCCGAGGCCCGGCGTGTCGCCTTCGGCGCTCCAGTCGAACAGCATCTGCTCGCCCACGCACACGCCCAGGAGCGGCTTGTTGCGCGCGGCTTCGAGCACGGCGTCCTTGAGGCCCGATTCGGCCAGCGAGCGCATGCAGTCGGGCATCGCGCCCTGGCCCGGCAGCACCACGCGGTCGGCCGCGCGGATCGCCGCGGGCGTATCGACGATGGCCACCTGGGCGGCCGGTTCGGCCTTCATGAGCGCTTGCGCCACCGAGCGCAGGTTGCCCATGCCGTAATCCACAATCGCGATCGAAGTTTTCATGTCAGTCTCCGCCGGGCCGCCCCAAGGAGGCTGACGGCCCCCTCGGGGGGCAGCGAACAAAGTGAGCGTGGGGGTCGTTTCATGCTGAAAGTCCCGGCAGCATGGCCTTGAGGCCGTTGGCCATGAATTCCACGGCCAGCGCCGCGAGCATCAAGCCCATCAGGCGCGTACCGATATTGATCCCGGTGCGGCCGATCACGCGCGAGATCGGGTCGGCCGCGCTCAGCGCGAGGAAGCACAGCGCGGCGATCGCCGCGCCGATGCCGATCAGCTCGAGCCGCTCGTACCAGTGCTGGGTTTTCGCGGCATAGACGATCACCGTGCTGATCGTGCCCGGGCCCGTCAGCAGCGGAATCGCGAGCGGCACCACGGCGATGCTGTTCTTCTGCTCGGCCTCGTCGCGCTCTTCCTCGGTCGAGCGCGTGTTGCCGGTCTGCGCGTTCAGCATGTTGATCGCCATCAGCAGCATGATGATGCCGCCGCTCGCCTGCAGCGACCCGACCGAAATACCGAAGAAGTCGATGATATTTTGCCCGAGCAGCGCCGCGATGGCGACCACGCAAAACACGGAAATCGTCGTGAGACGCACGGTGTTGCGGCGCGCCGCGACGCTATAGTTCGCCGTCAGGCTCAAAAAAAACGGCACCGCGCCGATCGGATTGATCAGCGCGAGCAGCGAAATGAACGATTTGAGTAAATGCATTGCTGGGGCGCGGCCGCGCGGGCCGCATACGGATAGATTGAACGCCTTGCCGCAGGCAGCCTGGATCAGAGCGTGCCTTTGGTGGACGGAATCTGCCCCGCCGCGCGCGGGTCGAGTTCGACCGCCATGCGCAGCGCGCGCCCGAACGCCTTGAACACGGTTTCGAGCTGATGGTGCGCGTTGATCCCGCGCAGATTGTCGATATGCAGCGTGACGCCCGCGTGATTGACGAAGCCGCGGAAGAATTCGATCGACAGATCGACGTCGAACGTGCCGATGCGCGCGCGCGTGAACGGCACGTGGAATTCGAGGCCCGGACGCCCCGAGAAATCGATCACGACGCGCGACAGCGCCTCGTCGAGCGGCACGTAGGCATGGCCGTAGCGGCGGATGCCCTTCTTGTCGCCGACGGCCTTGGCGACCGCCATGCCGAGCGTGATGCCGACGTCCTCGACCGTGTGGTGATCGTCGATGTGGGTGTCGCCGTGCGCTTCCACTTCGAGATCGATCAGGCCATGACGCGCGATCTGGTCGAGCATATGGTCGAGGAACGGCACGCCCGTGTTCAGCTTTTGCTGGCCGGTGCCGTCGAGATCGATCTTCACACGGATCTGCGTTTCGCTGGTGTTGCGAACGACTTCCGCTGCGCGCATGGGGACTTTCCTTGGAACTTGAGGTGGATTGGGGAGCTATACGGCCATTTTAACCGGGTTTTGCCGCCGCGCAGCGCACGGCGGCGGCCCGCGCACAGGGGCTCAGTTGCCCGCTTTCATGCGGAATTCGGCGCTTTTCGCGTGTGCCTGCAGCCCTTCGCCGTAGGCGAGCTCGGACGCGATCTCGCCGAGCGTGTGTGCGCCCTCGGCGCTGACCTCGATCAGGCTCGAACGCTTGATGAAATCGTAGACGCCGAGCGGCGACGAAAAACGCGCCGTGCGCGAGGTCGGCAATACGTGGTTCGGGCCCGCGCAGTAGTCGCCGAGGCTCTCGCTCGTGTAACGGCCGAGGAAGATCGCGCCCGCGTGGCGGATCTGCTGCTCCCACTGGCGCGGGTCGAGCGCCGAGATCTCCAGATGCTCGGGCGCGATCTCGTTCGCGATGCGGCACGCCTCGGCCATGTCGCGCACCTTGATCAGCGCGCCGCGCCCTTCGAGCGACGCGCGGATCACGTCCTGGCGCGGCATGCCCGGCAGCAGCGCGGCGAGCGCGAGTTCGACCTGGGCGATGAAGCTCGCATCCGGGCACAGCAGGATCGACTGCGCGAGTTCGTCGTGCTCGGCCTGCGAGAACAGATCCATCGCGACCCATTGCGGGTCCGTGGTGCCGTCGCAGATCACGAGGATTTCCGACGGGCCCGCGATCATGTCGATGCCGACCGTGCCGAACACGCGGCGTTTGGCGGCAGCCACGTACGCATTGCCGGGCCCGACGATCTTGTCGACCTGCGGGATCGTCTCGGTGCCGTACGCGAGCGCGGCCACGGCCTGCGCGCCGCCGATCGTGAACACGCGGTCCACGCCGCCGAGCAGCGCGGCGGCGAGCACGAGTTCGTTCTTCACGCCGTCCGGCGTGGGCACGACCATCACGATCTCGCCGACGCCGGCGACGCGCGCCGGAATCGAATTCATGAGCACCGACGACGGATACGCGGCCTTGCCGCCCGGCACGTAGATGCCGACGCGGTCGAGCGGCGTGACTTTCTGGCCGAGCACGGTGCCGTCCGACTCCGTGTACTGCCAGGTATGCGTGCCGCACTCGATCTTCTGTTTCTCGTGGTACGCGCGCACGCGCGCCGCCGCGGCTTCGAGCGCCGCGCGGCGCTTCGGCTCCAGGCTTTCGAGCGCGGCCTCGAGTTCGGCCTGCGGCAGTTCGAGCGCGGCGACGCTCGTGGCGTCCAGGCGGTCGAAACGGTTCGTGTACTCGAGCACGGCGGCGTCGCCGCGCGCCTTCACGTCGGCGAGAATCTGCGCGGCGGCGGTGTCGATGGCCAGATCTTCGGCGGCCTCGAACGCGAGCACGTCGCGCAAGGCGGCGGCGAAGCCGGGCTCGGCCGAATCGAATTTGCGAATCTTGAGGGTCATGATCGTGTATTCCTCTACCTCTGATGCGGGCGGGCTCCGGTATGTCCGGCGCCGCCCGCGCGCCGCGGCGCTCAGGCCTCGGCGGTGCGCGCCAGCACGGCGCGCTCGAACGCGTCCAGCAGCGGCTTGAGCGCGGCGCGCTTGAGCTTCAGCGCGGCTTGGTTCACTACCAGGCGCGACGAGATCTCCATGATCTCCTCGACTTCGACCAGGTTGTTCGCGCGCAGCGTGCCGCCCGAGCTGACGAGGTCGACGATCGCGTCGGCGAGGCCGACGAGCGGCGCGAGTTCCATCGAGCCGTACAGCTTGATCAGATCGACGTGCACGCCCTTGGCCGCGAAATGCTCGCGCGCCGTTTCGACGTACTTGGTGGCCACGCGCAGCCGCGCGCCCTGGCGCACCGCATTCGCGTAGTCGAAGCCGGCCGGCACGGCGACCGACATGCGGCAACGCGCGATGTCGAGGTCGAGCGGCTGGTACAGGCCGCCGCCGCCGTGCTCGATCAGCACGTCCTTGCCCGCCACGCCGAAATCGGCCGCGCCGTATTCGACGTAGGTGGGCACGTCGGTCGCGCGCACGATGATCACGCGCAGGTTCGGATCGGTGGTCGGCAGGATCAGCTTGCGCGAGCTTTCCGGGTCCTCGGTCACCTCGATGCCGGCCGCCGCGAGCAGCGGCAGCGTTTCCTCGAAGATGCGGCCCTTCGACAGCGCCAGCGTCAGAGGCGTGGCGAGCGGCGCACTCATGCGGCGTCTCCCTTGATGCGGCGCACGCGCGCGCCCACGGCCGTGAGCTTGCCTTCCATGTGATCGTAGCCGCGGTCCAGGTGATAGATGCGGTCGATCAGCGTCTCGCCCTCGGCGCACAGCGCGGCCACGACGAGGCTCGCCGAGGCGCGCAGGTCGGTCGCCATGACCTTCGCGCCCGACAGCTTCGGCACGCCCGTCACGAGCGCGGTGTTGCCGTCGATCGTAATGTGGGCGCCGAGGCGGTTCAACTCCTGCACGTGCATGAAACGATTCTCGAAGATCGTCTCGACCACGGGCGCGGTGCCTTCGGCGATCGCGTTGAGCGCCATGAACTGCGCCTGCATGTCGGTCGGGAACGCCGGGTATTCGGAGGTGCGGATCGCCACCGCCGTCGGGCGGCGGTCCATGCGCACGCGCAGCCAGGTATCGCCCTCTTCGATCGACACGCCCGCTTCGCGCAGCTTGTCGATCACGGCGTCGAGGATGTGCGGGCGCACGTGGCGCAGCGTCACGTCGCCGCCCGCGGCCGCGACCGCGCACAGGAACGTGCCGGCCTCGATACGGTCGGGAATCACCGAGTGGCTCGCGCCGTGCAGCTTGTCGACGCCCTGGATCACGAGGCGATCGGTGCCGATGCCTTCGATGCGCGCGCCCATCTTCACGAGCAGATGCGCGAGATCGCTGACTTCGGGTTCGCGCGCGGCGTTCTCGATCACGGTCTCGCCGTCGGCCAGCGTCGCGGCCATGAGGAGGTTCTCGGTGCCCGTCACGGTGATCATGTCGGTGACGATGCGCGCGCCCTTCAGGCGCTTCGCGCGCGCCTCGATGAAGCCGTGCTCGATGTTGATCTCGGCGCCCATCGCCTGCAGGCCCTTGATGTGCTGATCCACGGGGCGTGCGCCGATCGCGCAGCCGCCCGGCAGCGACACCTTGGCTTCGCCGAAACGCGCGAGCAGCGGGCCGAGCACGAGGATCGACGCGCGCATGGTCTTGACCAGTTCGTACGGCGCGACGGGGCTCGTCACGTGCGCGGCGTCGAGCGTGACCTGCGTGCCGTCCGCCTCGGTGCGCACGCCCATCTGGCGCAGCAGCTTGAGCGTGGTGCGCACGTCCTGCAGGTTCGGCACGTTCTCGAGGTGCACCGGTTCGGCGCTCAACAGGCTCGCGCACAGGATCGGCAGGGCCGCGTTCTTCGCGCCCGATACGCTGATCTCGCCATGCAGCTGCGGGCCGCCTTCGATCACGAGTTTATCCATCCCATGTCCTTGCGCGTTGATCTGTTCCTGGGCGGCCGCTTGATCGGCCGCGGCGACGCTGCTGACCGCGTCGCGCTCGTTTTGCGTGATTTGCACTGACTGCTTCCGTTTATGCGTTCTGCCATTCCGCGGGCGTCAGCGTCTTCATGCTGAGCGCGTGGATTTCTTCTTTCATGCGGTCGCCGAGCGCCGCGTAAACCAGTTGATGCCGCTGGATCGGCCGCTTGCCCTCGAAGGCGGGCGAGACGATCGTCGCGAAAAAATGCTGGCCGTCGCCCTCGACTTCGAGATGCGAGCATTCGAGCCCGCCGGCGATGTACTGCTTGACTTGCTCAGGCGTCGGTAACATGGGGACGTTCCTAATTCAGTGGTGACTTATTGTTAATGACGCAGCTTGTAGCCGCTCGCGAGCATGCGGATCGCCACCAGCGCGACCACGACGAAGCTCAACGCCACGACCGTGAGGCTCGCGAGCGGATTGACGTCGGACACGCCGAAGAATCCGTAGCGGAAGCCGTCGATCATGTAGAAGAACGGATTCAGGCGCGAGATCTCGCGCCACACGGGCGGCAGCGAGTGCGTCGAATAGAACACGCCGGACAGGAACGTCAGCGGCATGATCAGGAAGTTCTGGAACGCGGCGAGCTGGTCGAACTTCTCGGCCCAGATGCCCGCGATCAGGCCGAGCGTGCCGAGCAGCGCCGAGCCGAGCACCGCGAACGCGAGCGCGTAGAGCGGCGCGTCGAAGTGGATCGGGATGAACCAGACCGTGACGACGAACACGCCGAGCCCGACCACTACGCCACGCACCACGGACGCGAGCACGTAGGCCGCGAACACGTCGATGGCCGACAGCGGCGTGAGCAGCACGAACACGAGATTGCCCGTGATCTTCGACTGGATCAGCGACGACGAGCTGTTCGCGAACGCGTTCTGCAGCACGCTCATCATCACGAGGCCCGGTACCAGGAAGCCCACGTACGACACGCCCGGATAGACCTCGACGTGCCCGCTCAGCGCATGCCCGAAGATCGTCAGATACAGCAGCGCCGTGACGACGGGCGCAAGCACGGTCTGAAACGAAACCTTCCAGAACCGCAGAATTTCCTTGTAGAACAGCGTGCGGAACCCGCTCATGCCAAACCCTCGATCGCTTCACCGCCACTCATGATCTGGACGAATACGTCTTCCAGATCGGCCTTGCGCACCTCGATCTCCTCGAACTTGCAGCCCGCGTCGCGGCAGCGCGCGAGGATGCGTTCGACCTCGTCGTAGCTCGACAGGCGCAGCAGATGCTCGTTTGCATCGATCGCCATGCTCTGCTCGGTGACGAGCGGACGCAGATCGGCGGGCAGCGTGCCGTGCGCGAAGCGCAAATACAGCTGCAGCCCGGCGAAGCGGCGCAGCAGCGCGTCGGTGCTGTCGAGCGCGACCACCTCGCCGCGCCGCAGCATGGCGATGCGGTCGCACAGCGCCTGCGCCTCTTCCAGATAGTGCGTGGTCAGCACGATCGTGTGGCCCTCGCGGTTCAGGCGCGAGATGAACTTCCAGAGCGTCTGGCGCAGCTCGACATCGACGCCCGCCGTGGGCTCGTCGAGCACGATCACGGGCGGCCGGTGCACGAGCGCCTGTGCGACGAGCACGCGCCGCTTCATGCCGCCCGACAGCGCGCGCATGTTGACGTCGGCCTTCTCGGTCAGGTCGAGATTGGCCATGACCTCGTCGATCCACGCGTCGTTGTTGCGCAGGCCGAAGTAGCCGGATTGGATGCGCAGCGTCTCGCGGACCGTGAAGAACGGATCGAACACGAGCTCCTGCGGCACCACGCCGAGCGCGCGGCGCGCGTTGCCGAAGTCCTTGACCACATCGTGGCCGCGTACCGCGATCGAGCCCTCGTCGGCGCGCGCGAGGCCCGCCAGGATGCTGATCAACGTGGTTTTGCCCGCGCCGTTCGGGCCGAGCAGGCCAAAGAATTCGCCCTCCTCGATCTGCAGGCTGACGCCCTTGAGCGCCTGCAGCGACTGATAGCGCTTCTTGACTTGACGAATTTCTATGGCTGACATGACAAAGACGGCAAAGGCAGCGACTAGGGACCGCGGGGAAATTATGGGCCCAGCTTTGGACCAATGAGGCCGGAACCGGACGCGGAAAAAGGGGCGGACTGGCGCCCCCCGGAAAACGCTCGATTATAGGCCAAACCGGCGCGGGGGCTGAGAGCTACCGGTGCGCCGGGGCGCGGCGCCGGTGGGAAGCGGATGCGGGACGCGCCGGCGCGGGGAGCCTACGTCAATGATGGAGCTCGCCGAGCAGCTCGTCGACGCCGTAGACGTGCGCGAGGCTGACGAGCTGCGAGGGCAGATTGAAGATCTCGAGCGCGCCGCCGCGCTCACGCGCGGCACGGCGCCACGCCAGCAGCACGGCCAGCGCGGCCGAATCGAAATGCGCGAGATGCGCGCAGTCGACTTCGCGCGCACCGTCCGCGATACGCGAGAGCCCCGCCGCGAGCGCGTCGCGCGCGCTCGCGAAGGTCAGCGTCTCGCCGGAATCGAAGCGCGTCACGAAGCCTGCCCCGATGCCAGCTGCGCGTTGCGCTGCGTGAGGAACTGGATCAGGCCGTCGACGCCGCTCTGCTGGATCTTCTCGTTGAACTGCTGCTGGTAGGTCTGGATCAGCCACGCGCCGAGCACGTTCAGATCGTAGACGCGCCAGCCCTGCGGGGTCTTGTACAGACGGTAGTCGATCTGCACGGGCTGGCCGTTGTTCATCGCAAGCGTGTGAACCACGACGTCGGTATCGGCCGGATCGGCGCGGAACGGCGGGTACTGGATCTGCTGATCGGGCTTGAGCTGAGCGATCGCGCCCGAGTAGGTGCGGATCAGCAGCTGCTTGAACTGCTCGATGATCTGCTGTTGCTGGGCCGGCGTCGCGGCGCGCCAGTTGCGGCCCATCACGAGCTGCGTGGTGCGCTGGAAATCGGCGTACGGCATCACGTCCTTGTTGACGATCGCGGTCACGCGCGGGATGTCGCCCGGCTTCAGCGCCTGCGTGCGCACGTCGTTCATGACCTGCTGGATCGCCGTCTTGATCATCGACTGCGGGTTCGATTGATCGACTTGAGCCTGGGCGGCCGTGCTGCCGAACGAAACGAGGGCAGCCAGCATGGGAATCAAAAACAGTTTCTTCATCACGGTGTCCTGCAAAAAGAATGTGGATCCGATTATGCGGGAAGCGCGCGCCGTGGGCTTCTCCGTCACGTTTCAATCGTTTCGAGCTGTAACTCGAAGTTCAATCAGTGTCAGCGGCGCGGCGCCCCGCAGTCTTGCGGGGGGCCGGGCGCCGTTGGGCTCGACGGCCTCAGTGCAGCAGGAAGCTCGGCAGATGCACGCCGTTCGGGGTCGGCGGCACGAAATTGCGCCCCGGCACGGCGATTTCGCTGGCGGGATTCGGCGCGGCGCTCGAAGCCGGCGAGGCAGCCTCGGCAGCCGAGGATGCCTCGTCTGTGCCGGCCGCCGCCGATGCGCCCTGC
>JAOZJS010001120.1:0-13983 GCA_025882695.1 Amerodectes protonotaria | reverse complement strand
TATATTGCATGACCATGGCCCTATCTTTGCAGAGCAACACTTTTGGTCCCAATTTCTCCATACCAATCATTATAGAATTGATCCGCGATTTGATCACATCATACGGTGGATCCTGCCCAAATATTTTCACCACAACTGTTGGATGTTTGATGTTGAATTGTTGATTCGTTCCAAAACATTCTTGGTCGAAATCGATCCGATAAATATTGCTACTTAAACCTTGACTGTCAACAAGAATAACAAAATTATCAAAAAAATTTTTTTTTTTTGAAAACTTGTTTACCTGAAACGAGTGATTCGAATTTGACCCACGTCAACCGAAAATCCAACTTGAATTTGATTGCATAAGTCCACTAAATATTGCAGCTGTTCTGCACCTAAATCTTCATTGATTCGAGCCATTTGAGCAAGAGGAGGAGAAGGAAAAATCAGCAGATTCCACAATCGCTTGTTTTGCATCAAAAATTTTTGTTAATGCTAATACAGCTTGACGATAATGCTGGACTTTGTACACCACGACCAACTTTGAATCGTGGAGTACAATTTTTACGACGCTTATCACAGGCAGGACGAGAGGCAATAAATTTTGATGAGAATTTTCTTTAATAATTTTTTCTTTGGAAAAAAAAATTTGTAAAGATGGATAAACAAAACAAAATAATATAGCTTCACAGATATTCACACCTAATAATAATAAAAAAAGGTGAAAGGTCAAGATTTATCATGCACAACAATATGCAAAAAATTATCCGAATAGCTAAGATGTTCGCTCATCCATTGTAATGGTGTATTCAAGTCTGGTTGTACACCATGAATGATCAGCCTATATTTATCGATGGATTCTTCGCCCAGAACCTGATCAATCAAATGTCTATAAGTGGCCTGTTCACCGGTGTCCAACAATGGTTTCACTAATTTTTGTATCAACAATGGTAAGTCTCTATTGGAGGTTAGATAAAATTTGAACGGTATGTAACGGAAAGTTTTCATGTGGTTCGAATGTGGTGTCATCAGACGACGATTTATGGACCAAAATTGTTCAAATTTATGATTGACCACTCCTGACCATAATTGGTTGTGATCTTTTTTGGGCATCGTCGAAACAATTGATTCTTGTCGTTTTAAAGCATCAGCTTCTTTCAAGCTGGACAGGTACGCAGACTCCATCGAGGATCGATTATTACAACGGACTATTTGGTCTTCTGGAAAACGCTGTGGAAAAAAAGATGGTTTGAATTTTGTCTTAGAAAAAAATCATCAATAACCACATCAATATTTACATCAAAATTGACTGTGATTTTCCATGGCAGTTCTATATCAGGCTCGTACAGATCATATAATAGACCTATGGGATAGTTGCTGAGCACAAAAAATGAAACAGAATGATTGTAAAAAAGATTTCATTGAACTTACAATTTGAGTGGATTATCTAAATATTCCAACCACAGATTGTTGGGAGAAGCACCACATTGGGCGTTAATGAATTTTGAAAAATATACAATAATTTTGTCAATGACCAACGGAAAATACGAAAGACGTGGCACCATGGACTATGATGATGGATGATTCATGATATGATGATTAAGTAGATGACCAAATTTTATGCAATGAACGCAAACAAAAATCATTTCAGAAATTTCAAAGGAAAAATTTTTTGGAAAACAATCCCAAACCAACAAAAACAAGTCAAAAAACTTACAAAATATGGTTCTGGATTTTTTATAGCATCAAGATCTTTATCAGATAATTGAAATGCAATCGGTAAATATGATTCCCAAACATAACGTAAAACTTCACCATCTTCGGCCATGACATTTACAATTCAAAGTGATTGCCTTTTCAAATTTTGATCTTCACCAACACAGAAACCTATTCCATTGATATGCATGCATGTTGTGTGTGTTGCAGCAGCAGCAGCCCTCGTTGCTAAAGCTTCCAAAAAAAAAATTGGGTAAGCAGAAAACAATCGCCATCGATAGTATCGATACTATCAAAGATTGTCAACACGTTTTCAATCTTGTTTTGGTTTTCACAACACACATGTTTTGTTTTTTTTGTGTGCGTGTTCCAGATTTCAGATTTCAATTTTTTCATGAAATAAGCCACCACCACCACCACCATCATCATTATTATCATCATCATGAAGTCTGGTGCATTTCAATCGATGAATTTGAGCCGACCGCTTATGCGGGCCATCTACAAAAAAGGCTATCGACAACCGACGCCGATCCAACGGAAAACCATCCCGGTGATAATGGATGGCCGAGATGTGGTGGCCATGGCCAGAACCGGCAGTGGTAAAACTGCAGCATTCTTGATTCCCATCATTGAACGATTGAAAGCGCACAAAGCCGTACGAGGAGGAGCTCGAGCTTTGATCCTTTCGCCAACCAGAGAATTGGCCCTGCAAACCTACAAGTTTGCCCGGGAATTTGCCAAATTCACCGATTTGAAATGTGAAACAATTTTGGGCGGTGATTCGATGGAAGTTCAATTCGCCAAGATTCATGAAAATCCGGATATTATCATTGCAACGCCTGGTCGACTGCTGCATGTGGCCATCGAAATGAACATGAAATTTTCCAACGTTGAAATGGTCGTTTTCGATGAAGCCGATCGTCTGTTTGAATTGGGCTTCAAGGAACAACTGAATGAAATTGTATCCAGGATGTCTCGTCGAAGGCAAACATTGTTGTTCTCGGCCACATTACCACAAACGATTGTGGATTTTACCAAAGCCGGTCTGAAACAGCCAGAATTGATACGATTGGACACCGAAAATACGATAAGTGAAAATTTACGATTGGTTCATCTAAGCTGCCGTAATGAAGATAAATTGGCTGCATTATTACATTTGTTGAAATGTGTGATAAAACCTGAAGAACAAACCATTGTTTTCTTGCCCACCAGGCATCACATTGAATATATCAAAGAAATTCTGGACAATAGTTCAATTCGATCCACTTATCTTTATAGCAGCCTGGATTCGGAAGCTCGTAAAATCAACATCAAACAATTTCATTTGAAACACGTCAATGTATTGCTGGTCACCGATTTGGCTGCCAGAGGTGTTGACATACCATTGTTGGATAATGTGATTAATTTTAATTTTCCATCAAAACCAAAACTATTCGTGCATCGAGTTGGTCGTACTGCTCGTGCTGGCCGTTCCGGAACCGCTTATTCATTGATCGCCAACGATGAGCTTCCATATCTTTTTTCGTTGAGTTTGTTCCTAAGCAATCCGTTCAAAGTTGCCAACCCGACCATCTCGGTCGATAATGATGATGATGATAATGCACGTAGATCATCGGAACCAACGTATGGAACCATACCACAATCAATCGTTGATGAAGAAAATGAATGTGTGGAAAAATTACATCAACTAGTATCGGATTTAGATTCAATGGTGAATGTTTGCGATAAAGCTTATAAACAATATTTGAAAACCAGACAAACAGCTGATCCAGAATCGGTGACTAAAATGAAACGAATGCTAAACGAACCAATCGGATATCATCCACTGTTTGTTCACTGTCCAGCTTCAACAACCGGATCAGATTCAGATGTTGTGGTTGCGGAAGCGAAAAACCCCCGGATCGAAAACGAACGTGTTGAAATGCTAAATTCGATTCGTAGCTATAAACCACAAGTGACCATTTTTGAATTGAGCAAAACCAAAACAATCGGTAAACAACATGAAACAAGAGAATTGATGAAATTGAAACGTAAATTTGCGGAAAATATGATTAAAAACAAACAACAACAGAATGATGGCTTGCAATCAGAGGGAGAAAATTTTCGAGATAAAACATTCTATCTGGATTATCAGTGCACGGATTTCCACCGAGAGAAAGGTCTACAAATTGACAATACTTTTAATTTAGAACTGAAATCATCCATCTTGGATTTTGATGGTGATGAAAATGGAAAGATTACCAAGAATAAAAATCAATTGAAATGGTTGGTTGATTGTTTTTGATTTTGAGGTGATTTGATTTTAACTTTAACTTTTTTGTTCGATTTCGTCAGGGATCGTAAAAAGAAAAAGTTCATAAATTTGAGCCAGGATGAACCAAAATCGAAAAAGATCCGTACGGAGAGCGGTAATTTGATCAATGCTTCATATAAATCGGGAATGTATGAAAAATGGCAACAAAAATCGAAAATCAACTATCAGGCTGTCGATGATGGTTCGGCGGAGTCTAGGCAGATTTTGCAAAGAAACAGAGAAATTGATCAGGAATTTAGGCAAAAACGAAAAAATTTCAAAGGAAAACGATTACCGAAACAAGAGCTGAAAACACCGGAACAGATCAAGAAGGAACGAAAACGCAAGGAAAAGATTCGTGAATATCAGAAAACGAAACATCATGAACGTGAGAGGAAAAGACTAAAATCTAATAAAAAAGCTGGAAAAGGTCGTACCGGGAAAAAGGGCAAATCGGCTCTTAGGAAATGAACCATGACCAATTGTTGTATTTTTTGATTACTAATTTTTTTTTCAAATGTGGTTTTTCGCTAAAAATAAAAAAAAAAATTTCAATTTCAAATTTTTGAATTTTTTTCTATTTCGACCTACCTCGTCATAGACGACAGTACGCTCAAAACAGAGTGGTTTTGCCAGTGATTGGCTCTCATTTGAAATTTTGTTTTGGTTTGTTGTTGTTGTGGTGAAAACAATCACAAAAAATTCTTGTTCATGGAAGATCATCAAATCAATTCCAGCTTTCGAAACGACGATGAAGATTGTTCAAGTGAACCGGAAGAATCTTCGCCAGCCGAAATTAATGGTGAAGTTAAAATTAAAATTGAAGATGAAGAGGAAGAAGATTATGTAGAAGGAGAAGAAGAAGATTATGAAGAAGGAGAAGAAGAAGATTATGAAGAAGGAGAAGAAGAAGATTATGAAGAAGAAGAAGAAGTAGATTATGATGATGATGATGAGTGTAAAAGTAAACTGAAAGAATCTTTGACAGCCGAAATTGATGATGAAGTTAAAATTAAAATTGAAGACCAAGAAGAAGAAGAAGAAGAAGTAGATTATGATGATGATGATGATAATAATGATGGTGAAGATGATGATGATGAGAATCGTGATAATAATTCCGATAAATCAGTTAATGATGATAATGATAATGATAATGATGAAGAATATGAAGAAGAAGAGTTCAGAAGATCCCACAAACGAAAGCGTGTTTTAGTATTCAGTGAAGATGAAGATGGTGAATTTGAATCATTGTTGACAAATTCAAATTCACATCAGCCATCAGACCATTTGGAACTGCCGGATGCGAATCCGGAATCAAGTGATATTCCATACAATCCAAATAGTGATAGTGATGGTGACTCCAATAGTATGATCGTGGATGATTCAAACACTGGTCTTGTGGCAGACTCACCAATGGAAACAATCGTGGAACATGAAAACGATATTTCTGTTCGACCTAGAAAGAAAAAGAGAAAGCCAAAAAAGAAAGTTAAACGATCACGTATCCGAGCAACTGGCATGATCGACATGGATCTGATTGCCGCCCCAAAAGGAACTAATATCAAGAATTTAAAGATTCCTTTCACAATTGATGATAAGGGAAAAGCACATGCAATACCGATTCCCGGACGGATATTAAATTTTACCTTCAACGACCTTGACTTGGCCGACCTTCATCGAATGTCACAATCCGATGATATCCGGATAACTATTGGTGATACTTCACTTGCACAATATAAATCCATGACCAGAGGTTTTGAAAGATTGGATGCATTGATAATGGCCAATAATGATAAGGGTGATACATCATCATCATCATCTGAGGATGAAGATGCCGGCAGCAGCGAACAGCCGCCGACGAAACCATCGGAAGAGTCAGAAGTATCGACACATTCTTGGTCTTTGGGGGAAAAACTGGAAAAAATTCAAAATTGTTTCCAAAATTGTGCCCTGCTTGACAATGTTCGTTTGGGAATTTTGATATCCGAGTTGGCCCGGAAAAAACATGTACGAACGGTGAACAGACAAGTGACTTATATTTGTAATATTGCGTTAAGAAATTTCATCCGTAATATTCTGACACATTTGATTGCATCGAAGAATTCGTTCCGAATCGACCACACACCTGTACGAATGATTCATAATGTTGGTGGTGCACCGATCAATCCTTATTTGCGAAATTCGTATAAACTTCCCCCTGTAAATTTGGAACCCGATGAATTTCGGATAAAATTTCAAACAAGAGAGGAACCAATCAACAGCCAAAATTGTGATCATTATTCCAAAATGAGCCGCGAATTGAAGTCAAGAACATTCGGTAATGGTGGTAGAAACCGAATGCATTTTGACCATAGTGATCAAATAAATTTGATTCAATCGGACCTGGATGATCGTCGATTTCGGCCATTGTCAGGACCATTGTATGTTCCAGACATGGAGAGAAGATATCCTGATCATGATCATGATAACCATAATAGATGTAATCTTTATCATTTATACCAATTGCTTCGAACCAATCGTTCACTGATACCTTCGATTAATGTTTGGCAGAAAGCTTTTTACAGAACTGTGGCAGCTTTCAATAATAATCTGGATGATGATAATAATGATAATGATGATGATGATAATTCCCCAAAACATTCATAAGGGAGGTGATGAGAACAATCGCGTTCGCGATGTAATTTTATATCTGTAATATGGTGAAATTTCCATACCAAAAAAAAATTAGACATGATAAGATAATTAAATAAATACAAAATACTTACATGAACGTTAACGTGAAATTGACGATGAAACATGGTGTTCGTTGGTGGTGTTTTCATGCCGCGGAAGCGTTACATCAAAACATGAAGTTTTTTTTCTTCGGGGATCTGTAATTTGGTGATTTTTTTCAAAAAAATGTTTGAACTCCACGCTGGGTGTTTACAACACATCATTACCATACACACAGTAATCATCATTGTCTTGATAATGTTCTTTGCGATTCAGAGTCAAATTGTTCGTCATCATAGTCAAGTTGAACTGTGTCGCATGATTCGAATGAGACCAATTTCAGGCTTTCGGAGGGAAAAATTCATAGATTTCATTAATGTTCATATTTTGGCTGGTTGATGATTATTGTGTCAAACACGCTGATTATTGTTTTGATTTGTTTTTTTGTTTTTGCCGTTGATTAAGATCATCACAGATCGGCACTGCGTGTGTGGTGGTTTGCGAACAAATTTCAATTTGTTTTCTACAATTAAGTGTTTAGAGCTGGTTTATATGTTTACAACTTGCGATTTTTTTTAATCATCTTAAATCGTGATTATCTTCTGTTCGAACCATGGATTCCAAAAATGAAAACGATTCTCTTCTGTAAGTGTTCTGTTTTGTCCACTTGGTTGTACACCGGGTATTCTCTCTTTTTTTGATTCGATGTGTTTTCTTTGGAATTAGTTCCGAATCGAATGTTTCCAAATCGTATAAATCTTTCAACGGGAAATTGGACGAACACAATGATACGATTGTTTTCTGTATACATGGGCTTGATTCTGACCTTTGTTGTGAAGTGACATGCACCAAAGATGGCCGAAATTCCAGGCAAAAATTTGAACTGCCTCATTGTCACTTTTATGATGAAGAACGAAGCCGTATTGATAAACAAGCCCGATTCAGGCTGATACTTGCCTCGGTTCTTTGCTTGATTTTCATGGCCATTGAAGTTGTTGGTGGTTTGTTGGCCAACAGTTTGGCCATCGCTTCGGATGCTGCCCATTTGTTGACCGATTTTGCCAGTTTTATGATCTCATTGTTTTCCATTTGGATGGCCAGCCGACCTGCCTCGAAAACGATGAGCTTTGGATGGCATCGTGCCGAAGTTATTGGGGCGTTGACGTCCATTTTGATGATTTGGGTGGTCACCGGTATCCTTTGCTACATTGCCACCGAGAGGATAATCCAGAATGATTTCGAGATTCAATCCGAAATAATGGTGATCACCGCTGCCATCGGTGTGATCATCAATATCATGTGAGTTTGTGATGTTGATTGGTTTGGGGTGTTGAAACTTTGAATCTTTGATACCTACCAGAATGGGATGCTCATTGACTTGTGGCGGTGTGCCGCATGGTCATTCACACGGAGCAGGCCACGCAGAACATGGCCATCATTCACATTCTTCGGATGAACATCAAGGAAAAGGAAACATCAATGTTCGTGCAGCGTTCGTACATGTTTTGGGTGATTTTTTCCAAAGTCTTGGCGTTTTGATTGCTTCGTTGGTGATATATTTTTATCCAGATTATCGTATCATCGATCCAATCTGTACATTCATTTTTTCGGTCATTGTTTTGATCACCACTATGACCATACTGAGAGACGTTCTCAATGTCCTGATGGAAGGTGCACCCAGAGGTATCGATATCAAAGAAGTACAGAAAACATTGTTCAACATTGATGGTGTACGTAAGGTGCACAATCTAAGAATATGGTCGCTCAGCATGGACAAGGCTGCATTATCCACACATTTGGCAATCGGTATGTCGATATTTGCTTCAGGGAACTTTCGGGATGATGATAACATGAACGTTTTTTTTCTCACCTTGTCTCAACTTGTTGCAGATAAAGGAAAAGATTCTACCGAAATATTGAATGCAGCATTGCGGGCGATCAAATCTCGTTATGATATTTTCGAATTGACCATACAGATTGAAGAATATCGAGATGAAATGCTAGATTGTCAACAATGTCAACAAAGTTTAAGCTAAACAAAACAAAAATGAAAATGAAACATCAATATTGTTGTTGTTTTTTTGGGCCGTCGAAATTATAATCACCATCATCATTATTGTTTCTGACCAACCTTTTTTTCTATCCTCTCTTTTTCCTTAGACTGACCATGTTTACACAAATTCAAAATTCTAATCAAAAATTTTTTAAAATTAAAATTCGAAATTCCAGAGTCCAGAGAATTCGAATTTGGTAATCTGAATCGCTCATAGATGGCGCGCGCGGCGCTAGTAATTTCGAATCTTTATTTTATTTCGAATTTTTTTGGTGCCTTTTCGAATTCTTTTGGTTCCAATCATCATCATCATCAAAGTGGATTGTTTCACCGGAAACACTGAATGGATTTTCGGTGTCCGCGGTATTGCGCGTGTCGCGTTCCAGAATCCATATTGTGTGTGTCGTCTGTCGTCGATCCGACCATCAGAAAATAACAACAGTGATTCTTTCTCAGTGTATGTGTGTTGAGCCACAATTTGGGGGTTGTTGTAACTGTTGTTGTCGATGTTGTCAATGTTGTTGATGACGGTAATGTCCATGATTAGATACTGTTGTTTTAGTAATGTGCCGCCTATATATTTCTTTTTCTTTTTTTTTGTTTTCAGTCAAAATTTCTGCTACTGCGCCAGCCCCACAAACTTTCAGTGCAAAAACACTCAATAATCGAGAAAAGACGAAGAAACAGAGAGAAACACACAGAGAGTTAGCTAGCCTGGCAACGCAACGCAACGCATTTCTCTCTGTGCGAGTGTGTGTGGTTGTTTTGGGGATGATGTCGATGTCGATGTTGATGGTGATTGCTGCCTCAAGTAAGCACAAGACTTGTCTCCGTCGTCGTCGTCTTCGACTTCGTCGTTTTTTGTTGTTATTGTTATGATTATTATTATTTTGTGTTTCTCCCTTTGTTATTATGGTTGTTGATGTAGGTTTTGGTGTGTGCCACTCGAAAAAAAAGATGTAATTGGACGCCAAGAAGAAGAAAATATTAGCAGAAAAAAATATTATTATTATTATTATGAAGCTTCAGCTGCTGTTTGGTGTTTTGCGACGATGATATATTCGAGTCGTGTGTTGGTCGGTTTTCGATTTTCTTATGATTTTATGCATCAAAAATCCTGAATGAAGCTGTCGAGTGATTCTGTTTGATTCTCTGTGGAATTCTCTTGTGGTGAGTTGATATATGTTTTTCCTATTTTCTATTTATGTTCCAAGTTTGCGTCATTCTAATCGTCACCACCACCACCAATTCTTGATGCTCTCCCACTATATCCTGTATATGATTTAGGTGAAATAGAAAAATTTTTTCCATTCATTCACAATTCTCATTTTGACTTTTCATAATATTATTATTAATGTTATTTATTATTATTGTTATGTTTTGCAGATCAACTTTCCCGAAACACAGCGCACAACCCACAACCAGAGATCAAAACCACAGTGACAAACAGCAATATAACCACACACGCAATCATCATCACCAAACAACACCAACAACAATAACAAAAATTTCCAGCTCAACCAATCATCTTATCGCTAAAAAACGTTAATCACGCACACCCACCTACCACCACCAACAACAACAAAAACATCAACATCGCATCTCTACTCTACTCAATTTTCAACAAAACTTCAAGTGCATTGCTATTGCTTTTTTTCTGGTGGTAATAGTCGATCGATTTATTGTTGTTTGTTGATGTTACCCAATGACAGTTTTGATTTTGAATCGAGAAAAGAAAAGACAAAAAAAGAAGAAAATTATAAAATCCAATAATCAACATCATCCATCCCCTTTGACACTCCAAGATATGAGATCATGATCAATCAATCAATCAATCAATCAGTGTGAATATTGCCAATGTCTCTTTGATTTTTGTTGTTCATCTCTCATCAAGGAAAATAACCAACGTAGAAATCGAAATTGTTTATTGTGAGTGTTTGTTCGTATTTCAAGCACAAAAGTTCAATGATTATATTTATGATGATGATACTTTTTTATTTCTAGAAAATAATCGAAATCAAACAACAACAAGGGCAATGTCGGAAGAATCTTCTAATTATAATCGTTTGGATGTGCAAAACTTTGATCAAACCGTAAACAACAATGTGGATGATTCAAATGTTTTTGAATTATTATATTTGAATAAATTCAATTAAATCCAACACACGACAGACGACACAGAAGACAATTTGTGGATATTATTTTCAAGGTATCTAATTTTTGTTTTCTTTTAATTTCGTCGCTTCCAAAAACAATTTAATTCTTTTAATTCACTTAACACTAAACGATGATCTTCAAGTGCACGTGCACTAATCTTCGAATCGTTTTGCACTTGAATTGCACATCCTTCCAGAGTGCATCTTCCCTTGAAATTTTTTTACCTGTTCTCTGGGTCATTGTTTTTTTCGTCTGCTACTAAAACAATGATACTTTAGCCTTTTTATTTACAACACCACCATCCTAATCATGTTGATTAGAAGCGTCGAATTGATGTGAAGAAATTAGTGATGCTGTCCATGCGCAAAGCATGTTTGTTTTTGTCAATAATAATAATCCAAAGAATCCAAGTTATTGCTTGGATTATGTAAGTAGTGATGAAACTCTTCTTAATCTTATTCATCACGTTTGGACAATTGATTAGCGTGCATGTCTAAATAAATAAGCCGGAGTGGCGTGTGTGTTTGGAAATTGATTGGGTGAAACTTTCTTAAATGTTTCCACATCCATGTCATGTAATCATCATGCACCGTATTAGTTTAGTTCGAGGAAGAGAAAATCCTTCCCGTTATTACATCGGTTGGTTGCAAAAAAATCAAATCCGGCAAGTTTCGTTTCGGATCCAAATCGGAATTAATAGCTAATTTGTGTGTGTGTGTGTGTGTGTGTGTTTGTGTGCCATATCTTTTCGCAATCGAATATTTCACGCTATATTTTTGGTCATTTTTCGTTTGGTTAGTTTACGTTTCTGGAGAATTCTAATCTTATTCTTCTCAATATTCTAGTTTGCGAAAATAGATGCGAAAAAATTAGTGCATTCCCGAAACGAATAGAATCTTTTGACGTCATGGAAGCATACACACACAAACATCTTGGGAGATGGTGTTAGTAGCCTTCTCTCTCTGTATAAGACCTTGGTTTTTTAAAGTCGGCGATGCACATTTATGCTCGAACGGAATCTAAAAAAATCGGCTATAGAATCGGCTGATGATGATGATGATGGAGCTACCGCTCTCTGCTCGGTGTCTGGTTCCATCATCTCGGCTTTTTTCCGTCCGTTCGTTTATTTGTTTGTTTGTCTGTCTGTCTGTTTGCCTATGTCGGGCCAATTAGTTTTTCCGATGAACAATCATCATCATCATCATAAACACAACAAAATGATGCAATGATAATCGCAGACAACGAACAAAAGTAAATGACGTGAGTGGAGGGTATAGACGTGATGGAACGCGTAATGCAGATTATTTTTGTTTTTGTTGTTTACGTTGTTCTGGTTGTTTTGTCAGCCAAACAGAACAGCAGCCTAGTTTTTGTCCCATAATTATTTTTGGATCAGATGGCTGGGATATACCCTACGTGAGTGAGTGTGTGTGTCGGTGTGTGGGTGTGTTTGGAAGTCTTATCAATCTGGGATTTCCATTTGGATTTTTTATTTATAGATTGATTGTTTCCCAATCGCATGTTGTTGCCTAATAATCATCAAATGTACTATGACTATGGGCAATATTGCGACGTATTACTAGGCAATGTGTATTGAACCTTGTTGATAATGATTGTGATGATGAATTTCTTCGCTAGTTGTCAAATTCTACACCAGAATTTTTTCAATAGCAGTGTAGTGTAACAATTTGTTTCTTGTTGTAGAATATTCGAACAGCAGCAGCAGGTAAGGAAAACGTAAGCGTATTTTTCGTTGGAAATTAACAACAACAACAAAAATACTAAGAAAAACTCTTACGTAGGTGTGTGTTTTATAAAATGATGATAATGATTTCCCCAAATGTGAAGTGTGTATATGTGTGTGTGTGGTTCGATTTGAGTTTCCAGTTATCTCGTCTTTTGTTGAACGAGTTTACCTTGATCTTTGGTGTTATGTACGGTGGCAGCGGCGGCGGTGGTGGAAGAGAAACAACAACAACAAAAAATAAATAAATAACGTTAGCCAAACAGCAGGTAAAGTGAATGAAAAAACAAAAAAAACAACAGCAGATTGAGAGAGTGTATTGATAAACGTTTCTGGAAACGGTTTGTGTCTGTTGTGATGGTAATGGTGGTGGTGGTGTTGTTCGACCAACAACAACAGCAAGGGAAAATCGATGATCGCAAAAAAAAGAAAAAGAAAAAATCAATTCAAACGGTATTTTTCGTTTCAATGTGATGATGATGATGGTGATGATTTAGTATCTTTTTTTTCGATGATGGAAAACGGCCTTTCTGTTTTGGGAAAGCATATCTCGATGCTAAATATTAGTGACCTTTCAAGAGCCATTTTCTCTCTTGGCGTGTATCGTTTTTTTTTTGTTGTGAAGATTTGTTTCATTGAAAAAAATATTGATGGCTAGAGAGCGAGAGAAGATGGAGAGGTTGAATTTAAATTTTGGAAAAAAATGATTCATCTTTATAGGTTTTTCATCCGAGCGACAGGCGAAAAAAAATTGTATCCTTTTGTGTCCCCTAAAAAAAGATTGCGGTGACGACGACAATGTAGCGGTATGTTTTTTTTTTTGCTGGCCGTTAAAATCAAGAATAGAATCTTGATGATTTTCAAAGATTCGATAAAATTATGTCTAAAATATGACGATAATATTAATGTCCACATGCATACCGATACCGACCGACCGTTTCCAATTGATTGGTTTAGAGAGCGGGAGCGCACATCTCATGTGACTCTCCAATTCCCATTAAAAATCGATGGTGTACATGCATGCATGTGCGGTGGTATCGGAACGGCGGACGCATCATTCGGATGTTCCGCCATTGCAAAATGTGCGTGTGTCGAAGATAGTGTGTGTGTGTCATAAAATATAATCATCGTCTAAAAATTGTGTGGCGAAATTATCAACAGCAAGCAAGCAAGCAAGAGAGGTACATAAGCAAGCAAGCAAGCAGAAGGAGAATAAGAAGACGATTCATCCTGTTTAGAGAGAACTCTAACTTTTGATTTTGATAATCAATCAATCAATGATTGTGTGTGTGTGGCGAAAAAATATGATGTGATCCGTTCATTATT